>ML778566.1:14164-24579 GCA_009831015.1 Picea engelmannii | reverse complement strand
TGTGGAACGTCACATAATTCCTCACGGTTAGAGAGTTATGGCCATGAGAAGTTGGAGACCCCAGGTTTGGGTAATGGACCCAAGTTTGTTTGATGGGTAATTGTATGAGTTATGATATATTTTCAAATAATACTATTCTATATAGATATTACATGTCATGCCATTTCTGGTGGTATGTAGAATGTCACATAACTTCTCACGTTTTGAGAGTTATGGCCTTATGAAGTTGGAGGACCCTCATATGTCATCTAGAAGCCCCAAAAGGTCAAAGTAATCAAAGTGGTTTAAGAGATTTTAAAAGGTAAATAATAAAGTGAAGTGATGCGTGTATTATAATTCAAAGTGAATACAAAATAAATTATTTCAATAATAAATTTAATGGAGAAATTAGAAGTGGACCCAACCCTAAAATAAGGAAAGTGGGCCAAGTGACCTAGAAGATGTTTTTAAGGAAGCTACTTGGAGAGTATAAATAAGAGGTAAGGCTCTCTCATTTGAATCACACTTGAGAATATTGAATATCTATATGTGTATGAGGTAACCAAGGATATCTAAACCGGAATTCTGAGTGAAGGTGAAGAGAAGAAGGCTGAAATGCAAGGAAGGATAAATTCTTTTGATGGTGTTTTCTAAGGTATGTTATTTACAGGTCATCTCACCATTTTCGCTATAACTTTTTTTCTATAATGATTCAGACCGTGAAATTGATATGAAAGTGAAAATACATATCCAAGTATCCGTGGGAAAAAATTTAGCTTGTGGGTCCTTTTATTTTTGGATTTACACTCCGTGGAAAATAGGGTTTGTGGCCAGTCCTGAAACTAGTCAAAATCAGGTGTTTCGGGTAAAAACGTCATAAATTCTTCATAATAGATCCAAATTCAGTGAGACCAAATTTTTTTGTTAGGGGATAGTTTTTAGTATTCCTTGTAACAGTTTCAGATTAATTCAGTAAATATTTTGTGTGGGTCACGCTCTACAAGGTCGCTCTCTAGAATAAGCCAGAATTCAACAAGGTATGTCATTTTTGCTATAACTCCTTTTCTGAGAGGTTCCAAGTAGTGACACTTGGAGGAATTTCATAAAACACACTGAAAAACATTGTGTATCAGTTTAAGATCTTTATACATAGGTTCAAAGTTATTATTACTTCAAGTTAGGGTTGTTGACTAATCCAAAACTAGGCATGTGAGACTAAATAAAAGTTTGTTGAAAATGATAGTCTCTTGTTTTTAAAGTTAAGGAAGGTTTGTAGGAGTGTGATCATATACACCAGGTCTATTATAGAGCTACAAATCAGATTTGGATGATGAAATTGATGAGGGCTTTTGGTTGAGGTACATGTTGAGTACATGGTTGAGACAAGTAGTTGATGAGTTGGCACATACATGAGTGGGGTTTCTATGCAATGGTTTGATGAGTTGTCACTTTGACCTATGCAATGGTTCGGTTCTTGAGTGGGGTTTCCTTCTTGTCTAGTATGCATTGAGGTTCTGGCAAGAATTCTCTCTCTGGTTCCACCTGGATCACATACCAGCCAATTATATGATTAGAATCATGTACATATTTCTTCAACAATGAAACATGGAAAAAATGATGTGCTTTTAATATGGGAGGAAGTGCTAGCTTATAGGCTATAGGTCCCACTCTATCTAGAACTTCAAAGGGTCCACAATACTAAGGTTCCAACTTGGCACAAGCTCCCATTTGCAGGGAACTCTTCCTGGGCCTAACTCTGAGATAGACGTGGTCTCCCATCTTGAATTCTCTGGGGGTTCTCTTTCTGTCGGCGTAAATTTTATGTCTATTCTGAGCAATTTTTAGATTTTGCTTTATCTGAACCACTTGTTGTTCCATTTCTTTCAACATGTCAGGTCCAATTGTAATTATGTCCACGAGATTATTCCAGCTGACTGGAGTGTTGCATGACCTACCATAGAGAACTTTGAAAGGGCTCATCTTTAGTGATTCTTGGTAACCATTGTTGTAGGCAAATTCCACCAGTGGCAGGTAATCTTACCACTTTTTAGGTTGATGAATTACATGAATCCTTAGCATTTCTTCTAATATTTGGTTCACTCTTTTCGTCTGTCCATCAGTTTGAGGATGATAGGTTGTGCTAAAAATTAATTTGGTCTCCAGGCCAATCATCAAGGATTTCCAAAATTTTGAAGTGAATTTTGTGTCTCTGTCAGACATGATCTCCTTAGGCGTGCCATGTAGTCTGAATATCTCCTTCATGAATATGTTGGCAGTATCCATTTCCTTGCAAGTCAATTTGAAGGGAATAAAATGAGTGGACTTGCTCAATTTTCCCACCACTACCATGATGGCGTCATTCTACCTAGCCGATGTTGGTAATCCAATGATGAAATCCATGGAGATGGTATCTCATTTCCATTTCGGAATTGGTAGAGGTTGAAATAATTTTGTTGGGTGTCGGTGTTCTACCTTAACTTGCTGACATTCTAGACATTTAGCTAAATACTCAGCTATGCCCTTCTTCAATCCAGGCCAATAGAATTGTTTCCTAGTGGTCGTGACCATCTTCTAATAGCCCGGCTGGCCGACGTATGGTCTCTTGTGCAATTCATCCATTATGAACCTCTTAAGGTTGTCACAAATTGGAATATACAACCTGTTTCAGTAAGTCAGCAGACCCCCGTCTAGTATCTGGTAGCCTTCATACTTTAGCCCTGCGAGCTCTTGCTCTAGGTACAATGTCATGGTCTTGAAGAATGTGTTTGTTCCTTGTGCATTCCTGACTCTTTCCCTGACATTCGTTTCGCAGGTGCTCACCACTGCCAGGTGAATTTTTTTCATACTTCTGCTAAGGGCATCGACCACCCTATTTTCCTTTCCTTTGATATCTTTGATTTCGAAATCAAACTCGCTAAGGAGGGCCATCCACCTAGCTTGCTTGGCATTGAGTTTTGGTTGATAAAACAAATGTCTCAACCTACAATGGTCTCTCATAAGTACAAATATCCTTCCCAAGAGGTAATGCATCCACATTTTTAATTAATGCACCATGGCAGCCAACTCCAAGTCATGGGTAACATAATTGATTTCATGCTCATTCAATTTTCTGGACTCATAGAAAATCACATGTCCTTCTTGCATAAGGACTTATCCAAGTCCTTCCTTGCAGGCATCTGTACACACGGGGAAATCATTATCGGGATCGACGATATTCAGCACGGGTGCATGGGTCAAAAGGTGTTTTAGTGACTGAAACCTTCTTCACATTCTGGTGTCCAAATGAACTTAACCCCCTTCCTCTGGAGGGCAGTGATTGGACAACCAATCTTGGAAAATCCTTTTATAAATATCATATAGAATCCTGCTAAGCCCATAAAGGATCTAATATCCGAAACATCCTTTGGGGCAGGCCATTCCATGATAGATCTGATCTTGTCAGTCTCTACTTCCACCCCTACTTCAGATATGACATGGCCCAAGTAATGTATTTTCTTCTGGAAAAAGTCACACTTGCTAAACTTAGCGTAGAGATGATGCTCTCTTACCACTTGAAGTACAATTCTAAGATTTTATTCATGATCCTATCTATTCTTGGATTAGATTAAGATGTCATCAATAAAAACCAATACAAATTTGTCTAGGAAATTGTTGAGTACATTGTTCATCAAGCACATAAAAGTGGTAGGGGCATTGGTTAATCCAAACGGTACTACCACGAATTCATAGCGACCATATATTGTCCTGAAGGCAGTTTTGTGGATGTCTTCATCCTTGATTCTAACTTGATGGTATCCAGATCTCAAGTCAATCTTTGAGAAAATGGAAGCACCCCCCAATTGATCGAACAAGTCATTAATTCTTGGTAAGGGGTACTTGTTCTTTATGGTTGTCTTATTGAGTTTTCTATAGTCTATGCACAGTCGGAGTGTACCATCTTTCTTCTTCACAAACAGGACTGGTGTGCCCCATGGAGACACGCTGGGCCAGATGTAGCCTTTGTCCATCATTTCCTTTAGCTGTAGTTTGAGCTCAATTAGCTCAGGTGTGCTCATCTTATAGGGTGTCCTAGACACTGACACCGCTCCTGGTGCAAGTTCTATTGAGAAGTCAATGTATCTCCTCAGAGGTAGACCCGACACCTCTTCTAGAAAAACATCTCTATAATATCTTAGTATGGGGTGGTCTACTAGGCTTGGTCTGTCATCCTCAACAGGTTTTAACACCTGTATTGCATATAGAGGACATCCCTTTCTGCAATACTTTTTCATTTGAAGGGCTGATATTCGTGTCTCCGAGACAAGTTTCTGGATCCCTTGGAGGGTCATCTTTCTCCCTTCTTCATTTACACATTCTAAGGTTTTATGTTAACAATCCAGGTTACTTTTATATGCAACTAGCCAGTCCATACCAATCAACAGGTCATACGATCCTAAGGGAAGTATGTTAAGGGTATCTTGGGTGGGGAATCCGTCCACCGTGAATTAGCAAGCTGGTATGACCTCCACTATTTTTATTTTGGTGCCAATAGCTAAATGTACCAACCATGGATAAACATTATTATGTGGCTGCAATTTACACTTATCAACGGTCTTAGGGGCCACATAACTCAAATTAGAACTAGGGTCAATTAAAATAGATACTATATGGTTGGTGATCATACCTTCTATATCCATCAGTGAAGCTTGGTGGTCGACTTGTTTATTATCCAAGGCTGCATAAATTCGTGGCATGCTCCTGGCCACATCATTGACGATGATAAATTCTTGGATGTTGTAAATTCTCCTATTTCTCTGTTGTTTGTGTGTATAGTCCCTCAGTAGATGTTCTTCTCCACAAACCCAACATTTCAAGGGTTCTTTCTTTGGGTTATCAGTCTTTCCCGGGGTTGATCCAAAAGGTTTATTTCCTCTCTGGGAGAGGAAATTTTGCTGGTGTACACTTCGGGTAGGAAATCTCATCCTTGAATCCTTCTTTTAGTTTTAAACCTTGGGGATTTGAACCCCTTTTTCTGGAACCATGAACTTTTCTTCTGCTTCCATCCCTCGCGAATTTCTTTTTGAAGCCCAAACTGTTCATAACAATATCTTTCCTTCCGGATAGTGTCTTCTAGGGTCTTTGGCTTGTCAAACTCAATTTTGTTCTGATAGTCCTTAGGTAACCCATTGATAAATCATTGCACCTTTTCCTTTTCCACTTTTATGTAGGGTACATACCTCAAGAACTCAAGGAATCTACTGACATATTCCTCTATGGTGAGTTGTCCCAGCTTGAGTTCATATAACTCTTTAGTCTTCTCACCGAAATACTTTTCCAACAGATACTTCTTCTTGAAGTCTTTCTCAAACCATTTCCAAGATAGGTCCTCTTCATGGATTCCTTTCACATTCTTAAGGTCTTCCCACCAAATGGAATCCTTTCCATTCAGGTTGAATGTGGCTACTCAAGCCTTCAAGTTTTCGGAGAAATCATGGACTCTAAAATACTTCTTTAGTCCAAGCAGTCAAGCTTTTGCCTCTTCCCCTTTTTTAATCTCACCATCGAAAGAGGGTGGTTTGGCTTTCTTGAACTCTTCAGGGTCACGTCTTTTGGAATGCTTTTGTCTCTTCCTTTTCCTTTGAGAATGTGAGTTGGTTCTACTATCAGAAGATCCCTCTGAGTCGCCAGTTTCCTTTCTAGAGGATTCTCCTGATGCTTGTCCCCTATCTCCAAGTTGAACCTTCCTCGAGGTACTCCTCCCAGTCTGGCCACTTAAAGGACCACGTTTCCGTATCTCAGGTGGACTTCAAATCCTCTTTTTCCGTCATCGGTCCACACGAATGGTGGCAATTCCATGTTGTAGTTGTCTCTGTATGTCGGATAAAATCCACAGTAATACTGCATTAATCTCTGTCTGCTTCTCTTGATTTTTTATCAATCTCTCGTTGTCGGCCTTGCAGCTCTGTAATTCGGCCATGAGGCTCCTCACAGTTTCAGCCAGATTCAGAGGAGTATCTGCTGCCCTCCTCTCGTCAGACTCTTCATCTCTATTGTGGGAGCCATCCCCCACTTCATGGCACATCACCATCCTATATGATTTCAATTTCCCGTGGTCAATTGACCGAATGAGTGCAGACAAACACTTGCTATTAGCTAACCTTATATTAGTTCATAAACAACACATAATTCATATTTCTTAAATACATATACACACAACAATAAACTTTCATTCTTTTCTATAATAAGGACTTAACCAGACTTTTAGGAAGGAAGTAAGGTAGGGTGTCACCCTGTAAACCCCTTTAATGTGGTTTTTACACAACTCGTCCATGAGCCCAAACAGGCCAAGTGCTATAACCATGCTCTGATACCAATTTGTAACACATCCACTTCGAACTACTCTTTTATAGGGTGGGGCATCATAATTTTCGTATTTTTTTTGTTTTCCTTTGACTATATCATCTCGAATCATCTCTCCGAAATGATTTTCCCCCTTCCACTTACCCATAGAATTCTAGTGACTACTTCCAAGTGCTAAGACAATCCTTGGGTTAACTCTCACGACTTCCCGATTTCTTTGGTGTGCTCTAGTTGAGGACCGCACAACGTCTACGGGGATTTCATCCCATTCATACCATCTCTAGGGTCCTACCCCAAGAAGGGAGGTTCAATCAACAACCCTTCCAACATCTAGCATAATCCTCATCTAACTCATTGGTTGGTGGAGGTTTCGACGTTTTGGAATTCGTGGTTGCTTTAACTCGCAAAACTCTCAAAATGCTAACTTTGAACTCACAGATAGGATGGCCGAGGGTAGTCCCATGGGATCCCTAGATCCACGGTCCAAGTCACTTCACGACTTCGGGCTTCGAAAGACTTGGCCACACTAACACGCGATTCTCTCGATGCGTGAACTTTGAACTCGTAGATCTGACGGTTGAGGTGGGTCCCGAAGGAACCGTAGATCCACGATCCAAGTCACTTCACGACTTCGAGCTTTGGAAGACTTGGTCGCGCTAACATGCGATTCTCTTGATGCGTGAACTTCAAACTCGTAGATCTGACGGTTGAGGTGGGTCCCGAAGGATCCATAGATCCACGGTCTAGGTCATTTCACGACTTTAGGTTTTGGAAGTTTTAGTCACACCAACTCACAGTTCTCCCTAAATGCGAATTTCGACGGGCTCTATGGTTAACTCCCACGCTCTTTCCCATAACCAACAGTCATATCAACCCTTGGTTCCCTTCGAACAAATCTCGTTTGTCCATCTTCCAGACAAGCAAAGATCTTCCCTTCTGATACTTTCGCATTACCATTTTCCTGAGCCTTACCCTGTGCAAGTTATGGACTTGGGTCTAGCAATTCACCCAACAAGGGGGTCTGGGAGAGATATCCTCTTTAGACGAATGGTTACAGGTCGACACGATGTCTCCTATCTCGACTGTTTAACGTCTTATGCCCCGAAAAGCCTCCGAAGTTAAGCTGGGCATACAGTCTACTGGTGGAAAGTGTGAATTCACAAGGAGATGGAAGCATACACATAACATAGCCATTTCACACAGAAAACGTTTACAAATGCATTTATATATATTTGTAATACCAAGTAATCATTCATCATTCTAATTCAACAATTAAAGCAGAGAAAATACTTATTAGAACCAGACAATGTGAAGCAAGTACTAGAAGGGGTGTCCGTTTCCACCCAACTGTAGGCTCAGTCACTCCAAACAAATTTACCACTAGCCACCCCCGAGCTAGACCATGATGCTCTGCAACCCAACCTTTTTCTTTTTGCTCAACAACAATAGGGACAGAGGTTACTCTCCTCCTCCCGCAGGATCTTGGCAATGGTTTACACGACACCAAGCAAGGAGGCTAGCCTCGTTTATCATCTTGTATCATAACCATCATAACCTTCTTTGACATTTCCTATAACCTGAATGCTTGTGTTTTTCCAGTTCTTCCTTTGAACCTAAGAAATTCACTTCCCTTTGTCTCTGCACTCTTCGCGGCTTCTTCCCTCTGCCCATCACACCTTCCTTTCTCGCCTTCTTCAGTGAGGTCGCATGTGGCTCGAATTCCCAGTCCGCAGTCAGGTATGGGAGCCTTACAGATGAGTGTTATGCCCCATTCCCTCATTAACTCTTGAGGAGGTCTTCCCAGCTATCAGCCTGACTGTAATTCATTTATGGGTCAGGGGACTATTCTGGTCCTGAGCAATTAAATCCAGTAAGCATTGGTTTGGTGAAGGTTAACGTAACCATTCCAGGTCCCCTTCACCCTATCTTCGTATGACATTTGTGGTCTTTCTAAGTACACCCCCCTTCCAGTAGTCATGCAACACTTGTCCATTTTCTTAGTAAATAATTAGGTTCACATTCGTTTACCTTTCAAACAAAGGCCCATCGAATCAATATTCACACATATAAGGTTTGCCATAGTCTCTTGTCCATTTATAGTTATATTTACAATCTAGGGGAAACGGGGTGTTACATAGAATAAATAAACATGAAGACCAAATCAAATGGTCTAGAAGATAGTTTGGACACTCAAAAGTCCCCTAAAGGCTAAATTTTTCTGTGGTTTTCTTTAGATAATGAGATTTTAACTTGGGGTAACTACCAAAAAATGAATATGCAGGGC
Organism: Picea engelmannii; assembly: GCA_009831015.1. Lineage (NCBI taxonomy): Eukaryota > Viridiplantae > Streptophyta > Pinopsida > Pinales > Pinaceae > Picea > Picea engelmannii. Next base: position 15,977 of record ML778566.1, on the reverse strand, counting down.
ATTTGGAGATGCAATCTATGTAAAAATAATCAGGATAAAGTGGAATATTTATTTATTCGTTGTCATTTCTCTAGAGTAGTGTGGATGGAAATCTAGCTGATTTCAAATGGAAAGAATACTTGTGGGAATAGAGGATTTTGTTGGATTTGTTTCATTCTTGGATCCGTTTCATTCTTGGATCACTGAAAAGTCTAAAAAACATTTAGTTACTTTACCTTGTTTTTGGGTATCTCGTTATTGAGGAATACCTTTTTTTTTTGAAGACATAGAGTTGAATGTGGCACAGGTTGCTCACACAATCATATGTGCATGTGAAGGCACTTGGATTATTAAAAATGAAAAGCCTCTTAGATCTTATAAGGACCCTGTTATCAATTATGGAAAGATGTGGGTCTTCTTTGATGGAGCTTACCAAGGAGCTCCAGGGTGATGTGGGGTTTGTGTATTGTTGTTTTTATTACAATCCAATCATTTTATTTTGAAGTTTGTAGTTGGACAAGGTAAAAATAATAGAGTAAAACTTTACGGATTGTAACTTCTCCTAAAGACTGCAATAAAAAAATGGTTCACAAAGGTACAAATTCTTGGAGATTCTAAATTAATGATGAATTGAGAAAACAATCAACATGTAATTGATAATATATTTCTTGAGCTTCATGACCCAATCCCCGAATGTGAAGGAGAAAATTGAAGATATCTCCTTTTGTCATGTCTTTAGAGAGTATTTACAATTACGTACTAGTTGTCTAAAGAAGATTTTCTTTTGTAGGAGGGCATTCTTTCTGAACATAAGTTAAGAAGCTTTTCTTTTGTAGGGCATTCTTTCTGAACATAAAAACATATACCCCAATTATTAGATTATGAAAGGTCTTTTTATTTTTATGTAGGGTTTTTTTATGGTCATTGTTTTTTCTTCTAGTTTATATGTTTTTAGTTTAATGCTTTAAAAGGAGGATGAGGTACCCTTTGAAAAGTTGTTTTAAAGGAGTTATGGAAAACTCTAATAGGTTGTGATAAAACAAAGTTAGTTTAGTAGTAGGGCTAGAAGTTTTTACAACAATATATTTATTATAAACTAAACATTTCAAAATCTAAATTGGATAATAAAAATAAGAATCATTCTTCCCAACCACTAAAACTAAACCCAATTCACAAACATTATTCACAACTTTTTTTTTTTTCCAGGAGAAATTAACTCGATTTATATTAGAGATATAAATCATTATCATTGGAGATATTCACAACTTATTATAAAAAATAAAAGCTTATCATTGGAATTCTGTTAAACATGTAAAAGCTTTCCATTAAATCCATGATTTTTTAATATTATTTTGTTTCCAACTTTGTTTACATGGTCCAAATGTATCTCTTTTTGTTTTACCTTTTTGGAAACATATGCAAAAGTTATTGTACCTACTACATATGCAAAAGTTATTCTACCTACTACAAGGCCAGAACCATCCCGTATACAGAGCATCATTAACCTCAAAAAATGACATTGGGAGGAAGAGCGGTAGTCAATATCATAAATATAATTATCTCAATTATCATTTAGGTTTCATAAATATCTTGGGGTCCGTAATGTTTTAACGCGACAACAATAATCAATCTGTAAACTGCCTATTATTTATAATTAGAAGCCCATTCACTACGCGCCGAGCTGTCTCGGCTCTCACTTGTTGACAGGAATGCTCTGAGAATTCCTGAAAACATTGTAAGGATCAATGGTACTCTTTACCTTCACAAGTCTATCATAGTTATGGACAAAATATTTCTCACCCCATGACCTCGCTTCTTCAACCGTGGCTGTTCC
>ML778565.1:667133-686746 GCA_009831015.1 Picea engelmannii | reverse complement strand
GTGTTAAGTTTGAAATTGATAAGTTTAATGGAAAGAACAATTTCGAGATTTGGAAGGTTAAGATGTACGATCTGCTCATGCAACAAGGCGTGGTGAAGGCGCTTTTGGGAAAAACAAAGCAGCCTGCGTCCATAACAGACGAAGATTGGGATGAGATCGATGCGAGAGCACTGAGTGCCATACACCTGTGTTTGGTCAACGATGTTTTGTTCAATATTGTCTCGGAGAAGACAACAACAGGTTTATGGATGAAGCTGGAAAGCCTGTACATGACGAAATCCTTGACAAACATGATCTTTCTGAAAAGACAATTGTACAACTTGCGCATGAAGGAATGTACGAAAATAGCTGATCATTTAAATACTTTCAATACTCTTCTAGTCCAGTTGGATAGCATGGGAGTGAAATTCGAATCTGAAGATAAGGCGATTACATTGTTGTGTTCTTTGCCCGAGTCATGGGATCATTTTGTTACCTCTATTAGTTTCAGTTCAACATAAAGTATTGAGTTTGATATTATTGTTGGAGCTTTACTGTCCGAGGAAACAAGGAATAAATCCAATTTAATAGCCTCTACATTTGAGGCATTGGTGATCAGAGGCAGACCAAAAGAAAGAGGACAGGGTCAGAGGGATTTCTCTCGATCAAATTCGAAGGGCAGAAAGCAAGCTTAAGTGCTGGTTTTGTGGCAAATCTGGACACCTGAAGAAGCACTATTGGAAGCGACAACAAGCCTCCAAAGAAGACCCTTCAAAAGAGACGAAGGAAGCAAACGCAACTGAAACAGGTTCAACAACAGGTTAAGGTATGGTTGATGAAGTTTTATCAATTAGTATTGGTTCACGTCATGATCAACAATGGTTATTAGATTCTGGTGCTTCAAACCACACGTGTCTTCATAGACACTGGTTTATTACTTACCAGTCTATAGATGATGGAGTAGTTTACATGGGAAATGATATTTCATCTAAATTTGTGGGAATTGGTAGCATTCGAATTAAGATATTTGATGGAACTGTTAAAATACTAACTAATGTGAGACATGTACTTGAGCTTAGGAATAACCTAATCTATTTGGGAGTCTTAGACACAAGAGGTTACAAGACTATTGTTCAAGGTGGAGTTATGAAGGTCTACAAAGGAATTTTACTGGTTATGAAAGTAAAGAAGGTTGGTAACCTGTTTCTGTTAAAAGGGAGGATTGAATCAGAACATGCGACAATGGTATCTGAGAACGACAGTGATTCTGTTCGACTGTGGCATCAACGGTTGGGTCATATGAGCGAACAAGGATTAAAGGTATTAACTGATCGCAAGTTACTTCCTAGTCTAAAGTCTTTAAAGTTAAATTTCTGCAAGCACTGTATTTATGGAAAACAGAATAGGCAGAGATTTAAAACCGGAAGACACACTAGTGAAGGAATCCTTGATTATATCCATTCTGATGTTTGGGGACCATCCCCTACTATTTCATATGGAGGATTATCATATTTTGTAACTTTTATAGATGATTTCTCTAGGAAGGTGTGGATCTATATGTTAAAGAGTAAGGCTGATGTATTTACAGTTTTCAAGCAGTTTAGAGCTTTAGTGGAAAAGAGCACTGGTAGATCCATTAAATGTTTAAGAACTGATAATGGTGGTGAATTTATGTCAATGGAGTTTGATAATTATTGCAAGGAATTTGGGATCGATAGGCATAAAACCACTGCCTATACTCCTCAGCAGAATGGAGTTGCTAAACGCATGAACAAGACTCTTCTAGAGAGAGCAAGGAGTATGCTTAGTAACGCCAATTTGCAACAGGAACTATGGGCAGAGGCAGTAACTACAACTTGTTATCTGGTGAATTGATCACCATCAACAACGATAGAATGCAAAATTCCCGAGGAGGTATGGACAGGTCACCCTTGTAATTATTCTAATCTTAAAGTTTTTGGTTGTGATGCCTATGCTCTAATTCCGAAACATCAATGTTCTAAATTAGATCCAAAATAAAAAAGGCTTATCTTTGTTGGATATGGTGATGGTATTAAGGGGTACAGGTTGTGGGATCCTACTGCCTACAAGATCACCATTAACAAAGATGTAATATTTGATGAATCATCTCTCATCAAATCAAATGTAGATGTTCAAATGAAACAGGAAGAAGCACCAAAGTATCAACAAATTTAGTTTGAGACTAATGAAGGTGAACATGAACAAGTTTCAGAAGATGTTCATGAAGAGCCGCCTGCAGTAGAGGAAAACATGGATGATGATGACATTCAACAGATTGTGGATGAACCACAAACTTCCCTAAGGAGGTCTACATGGGTTAGAAATCCTCCAAGAAGGTATGATGATTTTGTTTCATCAGTTTCTTTAAGTACTAATGATGATGAACCTTCGTGCTATCAGGAAGAAGGGTTCTAACAATGATAAATGGAAAGAAGCGATGAAGGATGAAATGAAGGCATTAGAGAGGAATGCTACATGAGCCCTGGTAGAACTTCCAAAAGACAGAAAAACTGTAGGTTGCAAGTGGGTCTACAAGCTGAAGAAGGGTGTTGATGATAAGGTGGAAATGTACAAAGCAAGGTTAGTTGCGAAAGGGTATTCTTAGAAAGAAGGTATTGACTTTCATGATATTTTTTCACTAGTTGTAAAGACTGTTTCAATTCGAATTGTGTTAGCATTAGTTGCATTGCTTGATTTGGAGTTGGAGCAACTAGATGTTAAAATTTCTTTCTTACATGGAGATTTGGATGAGGCAATTTACATGGAACAACCTGAAGGGTTTGTTCAGAATTGCAACAAGAAATTTGTTTGCAGGCTCAAGAAATCATTGTATGGTCTGAGGCAGTCGTCGAGACAATGGTACAAGAAGTTTGACTCTTTCATGGTGAGCCAGAATTATACAAGGAGTGAGTATGATCATTGTGTCTACTTTAAGAAATTGAATAATGGCATATTCATTATCTTAGTATTGTATGTTGATGATATGCTTTTAGCAAGCAAAAACATAACTGAGATCAACAGGTTAAAGGCTCAGATGGCTAGGATGTTCGATATGAAATATCTAGTAGTAGCAAGGTAGATTTTGGGCATGGAGATATTCAGAGACAGGAGGAATGGTAAGCTTTGGTTGTCACAATAGAAGTATGTTGAGAAGATACTTTTGAGGTTTGGTATGAACGATGTGAAACCAGTTTCAGTCCCTTTGGCTTCCCATTTTAAGCTTTCTTCAAGTTTATGTCCCCAGTACAAAAGAAGAAAATGAATATATGTCTCGAATACCATATGCTAATGCAGTAGGAAGTTTAATGTATGCGATGGTTAGTACAAGGCCAGACATTTCACATGCAGCTGGGGTTGTCAGCAGGTTTATGGAAAATCTAGGTACAGAGCACTGGGTAGCAGTGAAATGGGTGCTTCGGTATCTAAGGGGCACAAGTGATTACTGTATCACCTATAACAGTGGTCGTGAGTTAGTTTGTGGATATGTTGATTCTGATTTTGCAGGTGATTTGGACAAGAGAAGGTTGACTTTAGGGTATGTCTTTACTCTTGCAGGTGGAGCTATCAGTTGGATGTCAAAGTTACAGAACATTGTTGCTTTATCCACTACAGAAGCATAATATGTAGTTGCTTCACATGCTTGCAAAGAGGCAGTTTGGTTGAAAGGTTTGTTTGGTGAGTTTGGGAGGATGCAAAACAAAGTAAAGTTACTTTGTGACAGTCAGAGTGGTATTCACTTTGCTAAGAATCCAGCCTATCACATTAAAATAAAGCATATACATATCAAGTACAATTTTGTAAGACAGGTCATTGATGAAGGTGGATTCTCTCTTGAGAAAGTGCATACAAAAGAGAATTGCGTAGACATGTTCACAAAACCAGTACTCTACGATGGTGCTTGACTTCTCTTGGCTTGCAGAAAAGGTGATGAACAAAAGCAGGAGCAAGGTATCAAGTTAAATGTTGTCTAGGTGGAGATTGTTGAATATGCCAATGAATTTCCCAGATTTAGTAGATATGAGAAGATTTAGTGGAGCCTTTTTTGTGGTAGTTTGTTCAACCGAATCTGCCAATTTGGTATGAACGCACAAGTTTAGAATTAGTTATGTAACTAATCTAATTCTGTTCATTATTGATGTAAGCCTGTAGAGGCATAAAGGGGAATTGGGGAAATGGTGTAATCAGAGGTGTGTGAGGTGAGTGTGAGCCTGTTGTAATCTCCTTGATCTGAATAATAAGACAACTGATACCTATGCTTGGTGGACGTAGCCCAATGTTTAGGTGAACCACGTAAATCACTGTGTTTCTTGTCTGCATTATTATTGATTGTCTTATGTGTTATTTGTGTTTCCGCATTTGCAAATATAACAACTTCCACTGTCGGATTAGAGTTAGTTTCAATCTTCGATATGAAACCAAGTTATGTGGAGTGGAATGTAGGCGTTGATAAGAAAGTGAAGCGCTTGTGCCAATTCAAAGTAATTGTGCACATTGATGTAAAAAAAATCTAAACATTGATAAAGAAAGTGAAACTAGAGTGCCATTGAGAAAGTGAAGTGAAGTTGCCAATGCATATCATAACTCGAAGGAAAATCACTTTATCGATGAGCAAATGTGGGCGAGCACTTTACACTTTTCTCAAATGTAAAAGTTAATAGGGGCACTGATGCCAAAGTTTATTTTCATGTTGATAAGGTGTTTTGCTATGTTTTCTGACTTTCATTTTCCACCATGTAAAGGCCTAATCGACGATCTCATTTTGCATGATTCCTGAGGTTCCCTCCTATCGCTCCCCAAAACTCAATTTGATATTGTTTCCATGTAAAACTTTACAAAATAGGAAAGTGATCAATGACTGCTGAAAGTAAGTTTCAGTGCCATTAATTTGTTGATTTGGTAGCTAAAATTTCCAATCGGAATTTAAACTGGAAGATTTGGGGGATCTTATTGGGTTTAGTCCAAATTTAATAATCATAGTGCCATATTTGGGTGATTATATTATAAAATTTGAAACAAGTTCATTGATTGAACAATTCTTAGCATGAATTCGAACAATGTTAGTGAGAATCAAACATTGTCTAGAGAAAGTTTTTCCTTGAAATCTTAGTTTGTTAGTTAGCATTGTCATTCCTAGTTTGAACGATTGTTTGTGGAGATTTTGCTGCATTGTGGTATTTTTGTGTGTGATGAATTGGTGTTTGAGCCAAATCTAATCATGTGTTCTCACATCTATGGTTTTAATTGCATATTTTTCGATCATTCTTCATCACAAGTATGTCTATAACACTAAAATATTGGTGTTTGAGCCAAAGCTAATCATGTGTGCTCACATCTATGGTTTTAATTGCATATTTTTCGACCATTCTTCATCACAAGTATGTCTATAACACCGAAATATTTGAACATTAATTTATGCACTTTACTATGATAGACTTGCGTTCAGAGATAAATTGAACATTATAGTCTAGTGGCATAAAATCTTACAAGTATGTCTATAACACCGAAATATTTGAACATGAATTTATGCACTTTACTATGATAGACTTGCGTTCATAGATAAATTGAACATTATAGTCTAGTGGCATAAATTTTTATTTCTCGATTCTTCTCAGATTTATTTATAATTAGTATCCGTATTAAATTTAGTATAACTGGTCTCAAATTAGTTTTCATTGAAAAATTTAGCATGATATTATTGGAAACAACAACTTTGTATGAATTGTTGATCTGTATCGAAATGATGTTACTTCTTACTTTGTTTATATGTTGCTTTCCATTTAGGAAATATGTTGCTAAGAAGAATCCTTTGAGTCACCTAAAAGGAAATCCAAAGAAATGGGTGAGGCTTCCCAAAATAAACCCATAGAAACTAAAACTTCGTTGGAGGATTATATTCCCATGATCAAGATACCTACACCTAAAGAGCATTAGTCATGGTCGATATACAAAGATACTAAAGCCAACATAGGAATGCAAATCCTTTTCTGGGATGGAATGAGCTATATCAGAAGTTCCAATCAGAGGATTATCTAGATGTGGTTCCTCAAAATTATCCTTACACAAGGGAAGTTGATGATAAGGTTTTCATCAACATCAAGAAATCTTGCCTGCATTTTGTGGCAACAAGGGCATCGATTATGTCTTGTTCAAAATCTATTGAATGGATCATTGATCATACAGATTTGAAGAAGAGCATGATTGTGGATGAGAAAGGCCAATGTATGGTCTCTTTTCTAGCAGAGAATTCAGAAAGTTACTATAAAATTCCAAAACATGAAGTTTATTTTATTAATCCCTCTGTGGATGAATTCTATGACAAACATGCTGTAGAGAAAATTATAGCAAGTTGGTGGAAAGAAGACAAGATGTTTTTCCACAAGGCAAATGGTAGTTGCTCTATTATCAACTTGTGAGAACTATACATGTATCTCACGGATTTGATAGCTATATTATATGGAGAGAGATTGTGTGTGTTTCATAGATGCTTGGGTGCCATTATGATTCGATTGGATCCTCTCCAAACTTTGTAATAAACACTTAGTTGCTTTTTCTTTTGAAAATTTTATAAACATGTCCTTTTTGTTTTATTTTGTCTTTTTGGCAATAATTGGAAGTGGAAATGAACCATTGTGATGGTTGGCCTTCCAAAGGTAGCCCATTAAAAATGAAGGTTGTAATGAAGAAGGACATCAATAGGAAGATGCAAGGAAAAATTGGAGGATAGTAGCAGAAATGAGGAAGTTGAGTGGCTGAAGGAGTTAATGAGCCTATCCACGTTGAGTGAAGGTGTTGAGCCATGACCATATGCAATTTTATTCTATTGTCTATGATTAACAATACATGGACTCTATATATATCTCACCCCTTTGTAATTTTCTCTTGAGCATAATAAAAATCCCATTTACATGTTGAAATCTACGAGTTACTGCAATTTGTGCTTTGGGTATTTTGGTTATCAGTTACAATAATATATGCATACTTTGTTGAAGTGTGTTGTAAGCTTGTAGCACCTATCCATGGCTAAATGTTTTTTATTGGGTTTTTTATCCACTGCCCAGGTGTTTTGTTTACTGCTTGGACAAATTTATAGATCGTTGGGTGTTTTATCCTCTACTTGGGAGAATTTATAGACCCTGGGTGTTTTATCCTATGCTTGGACAAATTTACAGACCCCTGGGCATTTTATCTACTGCATGGAAAAATTTACATCCCCTTGAGCATTTTATTCATTTCCTTGATGCCTCCACTCACTTAGTCATCAATTGTTTCCATCCTGCAATCTCTAAATCTTTTTTTACACTCGCAACAACTCTTCTTTTCAAAGCACAAACAATAAATATGTTTTTGCACTTCTATGGCAAAGTGTTTTCCTAACTCAAAGTTGGAGTGCAAAGTGAGATATTTTGTTGTTCAAAGTGTGTTGTAGCATGATGATTAATTTCCCTTAGAGTTGGAACTCGTAGTGGTTGTAGCATAATGTAGAGAAAGGCTATGGAAGCCATTAAAGGGGCTATGGAAGTTGTGGAAGAGGCAGTGAATTCAAATTACACAAACAATAATTGAAGAAGCATCTATGTTGCTGAGATAGACAAGACATAGGCCTATCATTTATGGATTAGAAAGCATTGTTATCGCAAGGTTTGTACTTTTTCAAAGCCTAAGACAAGTTGCTCAAATATTGCATAACTACAAGATATCCCACCACTGTCACCTTAGTAAGAAATCCCCACTTTTTAGTGATGGATGAGGTCCACCACAGAGGAGGCATCCCCAGTAACCTCAAGGGATCAAATAGCAAGTAATGTAGCCAAGCCTATACCCCCCTCTCTTGGTTACTTAAGCCAAATGTCTACGTCCGTGAAATTGAGGCAATAGAAAGTGTTTTGGGTAGAACAAGAACAATTGCAACATATATATATATTGATTTCCAAGTACCAAGATGCAATATAAGCCTCAAAAGGCAATAAACAATGAAAATATATGATAGTTGGTACAAAATTGCAGCAAGATAACAATCTACAACAACTAATAGAGTTTTGTAACAACCACAAGAAAATTAGATCAGAATTGCATGAAATTATAGTGCAATCTTAGCATAAATCCAATAGATCAGATTCCAACTATTCCTAGAAATTTCTGAGTGAGTTAAGCTAATGTTAGACTAGTGTATGCAACAAACTTAAGTAAATTAGATGGTTGTAGTAGTGTTTTGCAATAACAACAATAAAGTTAGTCGGTTAGGCTAAGCTAGAGTTAGAAGAAGTTAGTGAAAGCCTTAGAGAATAAGAATTGAGAGTTTACAAATTCCTTCAGAGGAGCAAGTAAACTAGTTCCTTTTTTAGACTATGGAGTCTCTTATAAAAACAATGGCACATGCAATTGGAGAATGATGATAGCAATGCCTAAGATCAAGGGCTTGAAATCTAAGGTGCTAGTACAGCCTTAGATTTCAAGAAGAAGTTACTAGAGTGCAAACACTCTTGGGCTCTAGTAGCTCTTTCTTCCCTTCTTAGATTCTTCAAAAATGTCACAAGAAGTGTCTAGAATCAAACTCCTAAAGTGCTAGCACTTTTAGGACTTTAGGAGTTTAACCTAGCTAGGATTTTATTGCAAACTAATGGGTGAAATAATCTAGAGAGAGGAGGAAGCACCTTATGCTCCTCTCTTAGGGTCTAGACAAGCAATATATCTTCAATATGAACTAGTAAAATTTACCATAAACATCCAACACATGAAATGAAATTGCATATTTTACTTCACCAAGATTTAACCAAGCATAAACCCTAATTTGCAGAAATTTCCACCAAAATCAACAAGATGCATCCAAAATTTGTCCTCCAAAGCAAGGTGCATAAGCTCAAGAAAGAGATATTCCAAGATAAGGCAGAAATTTTAGTCCAAATCCTCTCATGTGAGAGGAACGATTTATCTCAAAATGAAATGGCTAGCAATGTCTCTTATTTATAAGAGACCTTGCAAAATAATTTGTCTACAAATTTAAAATATCATAGGGCCGACCCCTTTGATTTGCCTCTACAATGTACAAAAATTGAAAAATACATGAAGTAAACCCTAGAAGGATGACATCATGCCCTAGGAGGTTGACATAATGCCTCAAAGGTGGATCATTGGGCCTCCAAAGGCCACATGTCATGCCTCAACTGCTCAGGGGTGTGTTTCCTCACCCATACCACATCAAGCAACCTCTAAATCCATCAAACCCTAGCCTCTAAAGGATGACGTCAAGGCTAGAAAGGTGACGTCATAGGACTCTAAAGGCCATGTCCTAGTGCAAGGGGGTGCAATATAATCCTCAGGTGATGCTAAGGCGCCTACAAAGGCAATGTCCTCCATCCTCTATGCAAAAAAGCTCCGGTGTGCCTTACCTAGCCTGTGGGCTTTCAGCCGATGCATGTGGCATAATGACCAACCCGCTCAAAACCAAGCCCACTTGTCCATCTTCCAAGGTTACCAGGATGTGAGAGCCATTGTCTAAGGATTTTGAGTCACTGGATGACTCATTTCTCTTCATCACATGTGCCAGAGTCCTACAATAAGGCACAACATCTTGGGCACAACCGAAGATGTCCCTCAAAGAACCATGTCAGGGACATTCAAACAAAACAAAATATAAGACAAAATAAACCAATGTTCATAAGACAGGTTATTCCTTAAATCATGGAAAGTAAGCTGATGCCTAAGATAAAATCCATGTAAACAATTCACCCCAGTATCCCCTTCAAGTATCACCCAAGCCCAAGACCTTGTGAGGGTTACTGAGTTTAAGCATGGGGGGGGCTTCATCCAACCCTATTAGGTGTGCCACCTAAACAATGAGTGACCCAAGTAGAGGGATAGGTCTTGAGAGTGACAAGGGAAAGTAAAAACCCATCAAGAGTAAGTGTGAAGATGATATGGTTTGGGGTTTCCTTCATGGATTATGGTGTCCATCTCTATGAGTGCTTTTGTTGAGGGTCAATTTCTCTTGAGTTACCAACTATTTAGGTGCTATTTTTTCTAGACCCCTTTTTAGCCATCTTTCCAATCTCTGTTTTCATTTATTTATAATTTGCTAGCCCCTTTTATGAGGTTTTAAGCTTCAACATTTGCAATTTGTGACCGGGGTGGGCACTGAGTAAGTAGAGCTCAAATTGGACTGGATTTTGATGGTCCTTATTTGTTTTGTTCACTTTCTTTTCAACATTAGTTTGTTATTCTTTTACAACAATTACAATCTACCTCTGGGCCGTTAGCCCCTTTCTCATGAGAGTATGGGTCATAGCTAAAGTTTAAGACATGTAAGGGTTTTATGACAGAAGGTGTTAAGTATGGTTTGGAGTGGAACGTTACCCTTGGGAGCCCCCCCCAGTATTACCCCTTTTCCCTGGGCAGTGACAACACGAGACTAGGGCATAGAGGATGACCACCAAGGTGAAACAAGGCAACCGAGACAATTTCTCAAGCAAGTGATCCACTATCCAACTTCAACCAATGATCCTTTCCAACATGCCTAATAAATTAAAACAATGCTCTACATGAAGAAAGGACTAACCATACCTCATGGTGACGCTGACTTACCATGCCTCATACCCCGGGTTGCTTGAATGTGATGAGCCTTGGTTGATCTGTGTTGTGAGGCAAATCAAGGGGGGCTACTGGGTTGTCATCTGTGGACATGCTGATCATCATCATCATCTCGGCATAGATCATGCTCTCCATTGTGGGCCTTGAGACATGATCTCCTTAGTTACCCCTAGTCACGGGGGGTAACATCTAGCTCCTACATGGGGACATGTGCTCATCGTAGAGTGCATGAGAACCTCAACATCTTTGGTACGACCTGTGGCTACACATTCAATCAAATTGTCAGAGCATCTAGGGTGGTGCTATCACCCCTTGTTCATATGAGAGAAATGATAACTATCCAAAGCAAATGTTGCAAATAAAATTTTCTGACATTTTATTCTAACATATAAGTGTAACATAGAAATATGCAAGAAAAGACCATGTATGTATGCAACTATACTACTGTGATATGAAAGATGATGTAACATATATACAAATGAAACACTGGATGCAAATGCCTACACTAATATACTTACACTAACCTACATTAGTAAGAAATACTAGGTATATTCATATAACCAATGAAACCATCCTAACAATGTATCATAATATCTACCTTTGTTCTTCATCATAAACCAAAACAAGGACAAGTCAAGAAAAAAAATAACACGAGTTAGAGCATGTAGTATATCATAGGTAATCATAAAATTTAACTAATGGAGGCAGGAGGGAGGGACAAAATCATGCCAAGTCATGCTCCCACAAGAATGCTCAATCCATCTCCGAACGATATTGTGACAAGATAGAGACTCATAAGGCTGGCTCAAAGACTCGAAAGGTTGACTACCCCGAATCTTATCACTCCCAGAGGCTTGAGAAGGGATGAACAATAATCTAGATAATGGCTGACAACTTATCAGGGGAAGGTTGAAAGATTGAGATATAAAACTTATTCTTAAAGCATTCAACCTACCCTTAAATTCTAAGAGAAAATTTCCCCCTAGAGAGATTTTGGGATAAGGAGCGTGTTTCCTTGCAACATCCTCAGTGACGTAGTGAGACAAAGGAAAAGGAGGTTGGAAAGCTTCATCACAAGAATTTTGCTATGGGCCAATCATGTCCTCACCCTCATCAAAATTGGAGCGCAATAATGGTTGAAAATTTTCTTCGTAGAGTAAATCCAAGTGCTCAAAAGGACATGCAACAAACTCCTCAGGTATGACCATAAATCATTATGAGAACGCTGCAGTAAGTCATCCTTGGGTGATTGGAAAAAATCAATGATCATGTCATCTTTGTGTTGCTGAATATCTGAATTAGTCACAATCACATATGGTTGTTGTAAAGGCAATTGAGACGAACAAAGTTCGCTCACACAAAGAATATCAAATATAAATAGGATAGTACACATAAATCTATATAGGATAATAATAATATGAATAATGAATATGATATGAGATGAATACAATGAGAATGAGGGCCCACTTATATATCCTCAGAGGGGGTGCCCTTTCATGAATAACCACGTCCTTTAGATAAGACATGACTTTTGATTTATGATGTGTTTAATTATTATTAATTATATCTATTTCTATATATATTGTGTTCATAAGATTTCCCTCCCCTTAAAAATGCTTTGTCGTCAAAGCATACTTAATGGAAGACTTATCTCTCATTTTGTATTGTAATTATTGTATCTTGATTATTCATTCTTGAGTTAATGATCGTTGAAGACCTGAGACGATAGGATCTTCTAATCGCTGAGAAAAACTGTCGAATTGTAAAAGATTCTGCCCACCCTAATTCGATCTTTTGCAGAATTGGGTGTTTATAGGGTTCTTGGAAAAAACTTGATGTATTTCTGTTGTTGATTGCAGCTTCATGAGACATCCTCCAGATCGTTCTCCTCTGGACTAAGTTGAGACATCTGTGTGAGGAAGCCCAAGTGTTGGGTGTGCCCATGTGATGGGTGTACGTCAAAATCTGGACTGAGTTGTGATGATGTGTGGTCTCTTGCTTTGTACTCCTCTGGACTGAGTTGAGTCAGCTTGAGATGGTCTCTTGCCTTGTACTACTGTGGACTCAGTTGAGTCGGCTTGAGATGGTACTCTAGATGGTTCTCCCTTGGACTCAGTTGAGAGATCTGTTGAGTAGGACGTCTCTATGGCTGACCCTAATTTGTGATGTAAAGGGTACAAGTCGGCCCCACCATATGTGAAAGATAATTAATATTTACATAATGATTAATTATATTATTGAGCTATTGAGGTTGGCCCTATTGTGCCAAGAGACACACCTATTGTTGTGTCTAGTCTTGTGTAAATAGAGGTGAATCTCCATTGAGGATTACACACTCTCACTTGTCATTTGAAAATTTCAGCAAGTGCATGTACGACTAAAGTGCGCACCTCTCTTGGGCATCGGTTTCAAGGTTGTAGAGCACCCTCTTGTGTGCATCTAGGGTTTATGGTTTGGGGGATATTCTCTTGAGAATATATCAAAGGATTGTTGGGTTTTTCCCTTGTTTGAGAAGGGTTTTCCCAGGATACTTCTTGTGTTCTTGTGCATGGTTATTCTTCTTGTGATCTTGGTCATTGCAGCACTTGTGTATGGTATTCCTGCATTGTTTATGGTTCAAGTACATGCTAAATGAAATAAACCTCATGCTTGAGCCTAGAAATAGAGAAAATTCAACATGGTATCAGAGCAAAGTTCTTGAAGAACCATTGCACAAGTTTTCAAGCTAGCCGTCACCTCCCAGTTGCAGAAAAGCATGGCCCTCTAGGGTTTCCAGAAAAAAAAGGTACTACCCTCTTCTTTTTTCTTGTTTCAACACCCTTCATCGAAACATTGGGGATAATTTTGGCAGAGGAGTGTACGACCTCCTTCAGCACATCTCCAGAGACTCTCATATTGAAAATCAAAGAACTTTTGATTTTTGGCCCTAGGGTTTCTAGGGTTTCTGTAGAAATTTTGGTTTTAGGGTTTCTGCAGCTCATTGAAGGATTTTTCAATCTTATCAGTGGTCTTTTGACTTTCAAGGCTTATTGTTGGAAGTCATAAGTCCAACGAAACCTAAGGTTGCTAGCCTAGCCTAGCTGTTAGGTTTCCTAGCCTAGTTGCTAAGGGTTTGTGGAAGAATCTGCCAACCATGAGGAACAAAACTTTGGTGGAAGATAGGCTTGATGGATCAAGCAACTTCACTTCTTGGAAATTAAGACTACATATTACCCTGGAAGAGGATGACCTATTGAGTGTGATCCAAAAGACTCTACCAGAAACAACTACCGATGAAGAGAAGGAAGAGTGGAAGGAAGATGATGTCAAAGCAAGGAAGATAATCATCTATTTAGTAAGAGATCATCTCCTACCTCGTATTCCCAACTTAAAGATAACTTATGAGATGTATGATGCATTAAAGAATATGTTTGAGAGTACCAACACCCTTAGATATCTTACATTGAAGAGTCAACTTCAACATATTAGGATGACGAAAGCTAACACCGTTTCTACCTTCTTCATGAAGATTTCAGAGATCAGAGATCAACTTGGTGCCATTGGAGAAACCATATTAGACAGAGAACTTGTCTTGACTACTCTCAATTCTCTTCCAAGACATTGGGAAACATTTCTTCAAAGTATCAGTGGTAGAGCAGATCTACCAGGATTTGATCGTCTATGGACAGACTACACTCAGGAGGAAACCAGACTTATAGTCAGAGGAGTGCAAGACTCCTCTCATGATGAAAATCATGCTCTTGCTTTTCATACAAAGAAAGGCAAAAGAATAAATAGAAGAAGTTTCAACAAAGCATTCAAAGACAAGAAGACTTCATCAACTTTAGGTCATGAACACACAAAAGACAAATCAAAGATTTAGTGTTTCAGATGTGACAAGTATGGACACATTGCGAGAGATTGTCCTACTAGAAAGAAAGGAAGACAACTTGCCTCCATTGCTGATGTTGATCCAGAGCCACATCAGAGAGATGAAGACATAAAAGATGAAGCCTTTTTCTTCATATCAACACTCTCAAGTATGGTTCCTATTGATAGTGATATTTGGTTAATTGATAGTGGTGCTTTCAGACACATGACTAGATATAGAGATCATCTGACAGACCTTGTTGAGAAAGAGTCTAGTCTACATGTTGTACTTGGAGACAATGCTAGATATAATGTGAAAGGAGTTGGAACTTCTACATTCCAACTAGATTCTGACATACCCCTTTAGTTGAGTGAGGTACTATATGTACCTGAGATGAAAAGGAACCTTGTCTTTGTTTCTGCCTTAGAGGATAGAGGTTACAAGGTTACCTTCTTTGAAGGAAAAGTTCTTGCATGGTACAAGAATTCACATATGAATTCTGCCCGAGTGATTGGTGTTCGAGAAAACAACTTATACAGGTTTATTGTCCGACCAGTTCAGGCCTTGTTACATGACACTATCAACTTGAGTGAGCTATGGCATAGAACACTTGCTCATATCTATTATAGAGCCCTTCCCACTCTAGGAAAGATGGTAACATGCCTTCTAGAGATATAGGTTCAACATGATGGTGTTTGCAGAGGTTGTGCTCTTGGAAAGAATGTCAAGGGGTCCTTCTTGAGTAGTGACAATAGATCCAAGGGGATCTTGGACTTGATACATTCAGATGTGTGTGGACCCATGAATGTTGCTTCCTTGAAAAAATATTTGTACTATGTGCTCTTCATCGATGATCACTCTTGGAAGATGTGGATTTATTTCTTGAAGACCAAGGATGGAGTCCTTGCGATATTTCAAGAATTTAAAGATCAGGTTGAGAACCTGACCGGGAGGAGGATCAAGGTGTTGAGATCAGATAATGGAGGAGAGTATACCTCCAAGGATTTCAATGATTTCTGTATTGGGGCAGGGATCAAGAGGGAGTACACCATTCCTTATAACCCTCAACAAAATGGGGTTGCAGAGAGGAAGAACATAACCATCATTGAGGCAACCAAAGCGATGACACATGATCAGAATATACCTATGATTCTGTGGGCAGAAGCATCCATGATAGCAGTGTATGTTCAGAACATGAGTCCTCATCAAATTTTTAAGAACATGACTCCTGAAGAAGATTTAATCTAAGTGAAGCCTGAGGTTGGATACTTCAAGATATTTGGGTGTCAAGTATACTTTCATATACCCAAGGAGAAGAGGACCAAGCTAGACCCTTCAGGAAGAAAGGGTACGTTTGTGGGGTATAGTGAATCTTCAAAGGCATATAGGATCTACATCCCTGGTCAGAGACAGATTGAGGTGAGCAAATATTTCATCTTTGAGGAAGAGATAGCCTTTCAAAGATCCATAGAATCTCAGATGGAGATTGACAACGAGACAATAGCTTCTCCCCCTTCAGTAGTTCAGAGGGAGATAATAATTGATCCAGTTGATCCAGTTGATCCAATAGCTCTAGTTGATGTTCCCAGAGACATTGCAGTAGGCCATAAAAGGCTTGCTCAGGCTCGACGGACTCTGTAGGAGGTAGAGGGACATGCAGCTCCTCGAGGCACATTCCGAGAGAGCAATAGACCACATAGATTTTTGAGCTATGTTTCATCCATGAGCCACATCATTGATACTGAGCCTTCTTGTCATGGAGAAGAAGCAGGTCAGTAGGTATGGCAAGATGCCATGACAGAAGAGTATCAGTCCATCATGAAGAATGATGTGTGGGATATTGTTTCGAGACCGAAAGGGAAGTATGTAGTGACTTCCAAGTATACAGGTTGAAGAAAGCCTTGTATGGATTAATTTAGGCACCTCATGCTTAGTATGAGAAGATTGATGGATACTTGATGAGTTTGGGCTTCAACAAGAGTGTTACTGATCCAAACCTATACTACAACACTGTTAGTGACGAGCGCCTAATTTTGGTCCTATATGTGATGACTTATTCCTCACTAATTCAAAAAGCATTATTGATGAATGCTAGCGTGCATTGGCTTCTGAATTTGAGATGAAGGAATTTGGTATGATGCACAACTTCTTGGACTAGATGTGTGGTGAGAGGACTAATGAGATTCTCCTGTGTCAAGGAAAATATACAGTGGATATATTAAAGAAATTTGGTATGACAGATTGCAAATCCATGCCAAATCCATGCCTACATCGAT
This sequence comes from Picea engelmannii, assembly GCA_009831015.1. NCBI lineage: Eukaryota > Viridiplantae > Streptophyta > Pinopsida > Pinales > Pinaceae > Picea > Picea engelmannii. The sequence goes on along the minus strand of ML778565.1, from coordinate 670,036 downwards.
GGTGATGGATCTGAAGAAAATGATCGAGGCTTCTACTGATTCAGGCGAGATTGATCCACATCTTTACCGACAACTGATTGGATCATTGATGTATCTAGTTAACACCAGACCTGATATATGCTATGCAGCGAATGTACTCAGTCAGTTTATGAGTCAGCCGAGACAGACTCATTGGATAACATCGAAGCATATATTGAGATATCTACGAGGCATAGTTGGATATGGCTTGAGATATTCCTCCAGTGTAGACATGAGATTGCATGGATATGCCGATGAAGATTGGGTAGGGATCATAGTGGATCGGAAGAGAACATCTGGTTGTTGTTTTACTTTGGAATCTGCCATGGTTTCCTGGTACAGTAGGAAACATAGTTCTATGGCTTTGAGTACCGCAAAAGTAGAGTACATAGCGTTATGTGTGGCAGTCCGCGAAGCAGTGTGGCTTCGCAAGCTCCTTGCAAATCTATTTGGTCATGAAATGGATTCCACTATTATCCATTGCGATAACCAGAGTTGTGTGAAGCTCTTAGAGAATCCTGTGTTTCATGATAAATCGAAACACATTGAGATCAAATACCATTATATCAGAGATATGGTGCATAGGAAAGCAGTACACGTGCAATACCTTTCTACACATGAGAAGGTTGCAGATGTCTTCACCAAACCGATTGCTAGGATGAATTTCGAGTACTTACGTGAGAGACTTGGCCTGGTGGAGAATGCCTCCCTAGTTGAGAGGGAGTGTTGTTGATTGCAGCTTCATGAGACATCCTCCAGATTGTTCTCCTCTAGACTGAGTTGAGACATCTTTGTGAGGAAGCCCAAGTGTTGGGTGTGCCCATGTGATGGGTGTGCGTCATACTCTGGACTGAGTTGTGATGACGCGTGGTCTCTTGCTTTGTACTCCTCTGGACTGAGTTGAGTCAGCTTGAGATGGTCTCTTTCCTTGTACTCCTGTGGACTCAGTTGAGTCGACTTGATATGGTAGTCTAGATGGTTCTCCTATGGAATTAGTTGAGAGATATGTTGATTAGGACGTCCCTGTGGCTGAGCACAGGTGGACGTGTCCCTAGTGGATGAGCACTAGTGGACATGTGAGATCCTTGCTATATTATTTGAGAGTAAGATTTACTTGCAACCCTAATTTGTGATGTAAAGGGTAAAAGTCGGCCCCACCATATGTGAAAGATAATTAATATTTATGTAATGATTAATTATATTACCGAGTTATTGAGGTCGACCCTATTGTGCCAAGAGACACACCTATTGCTGTATCTAGTCTTGTATAGATAGAGGTGAATCCCCATTGAGGATTACACACTCTCACTTGTAATTTGGAAATTTTAGCAAGTTCATGTATGCCTGAAGTGCACACCTCTCTTGGGCACTAGTTTCAATGTTGTAGAGCACCCTCTTGTGTGCATCTAGGGTTTATGGTTTGGGGGATATTCTCTTGAGAATATAGCAAAGGATTGCTGGGTTTTCCCCTTGTTTGAGAAGGGGTTTCCTAGGATACTTCTTGTGTTTTTGTGCATGGTTATTCTTCTTGTGATCTTGGTTATTGCAGCACTTGTGTATGGTATTGTTGCATTGTTTATGTTTCAAGTACATGATAAATGAAATAAACCTCATGCTTGAGCCTAGCAATAGACAAAATTAAACAATTTTGACTCCTATGATATCTTCTACTTTGAGAACCACTTGTAGTGGAAGTAATATTCTTCAACATATCGGTCATTTGTTTCTGTTGATACGTTGATTGGTTGAAGTATCGACTTTTGTGATTAGGATGTCGATAAAGGATTCTTTCAAATTGATCTTTACTTCGTATACTTGTAGCTTTTTCTTGATTAACTTTTGGAATTGAGCCTTCTTCATATCCCTGACTTGTTTCTACTTTGACATTTGATGACCTCTTTACATCAGCTGGATTTGTATCCTTTTGAGTTGTAAGGTCGACTGCATCTGTATTAATTCCTTTATCCACAATTGAGAGTTTTACATCTGAATACTTTTCTAGTTCCATAGGTTCAATCATTGTCTCTTTATCAACCAATGCTTCCTTGTTGATTAGTTTCTCTAACCTGTTATGTAATGACTTCTTATCACTCTTTAACTTCTTAATCTGTGTGAGTAAAATTTGATTATGAATCTTTAGGCATGAGTTTTCTTCCTTATCTGATTTGTCAACTTTGTTTTTGTCTTCCTTCTCAGATTCTTCTTCTTTCAACATTCTAATTTATTTGAATAATATTTGATTAATGTTCTTTAAATGCGATGTTTCTTTATCTTTTTCCGATAATTTCTTTTCGAGGTCCCGATTTTCTTGTTCCAACTTCGAAACACATTGTTTTCTATCCTTTGACTTCATGATTTTTGTAAGTAGTTTCTGATTATGATTTCTTAGGTGAGAGATCTATTCGTCTTTTTCAATAATGATCTTGTCACTTTCTTTCTGTCGATCCTGCAACTTTTGTATTGATTTATGTTTATCTTGAAGGATCACTTCTGATACGTTGTTCAGGTCTTCTGATGATGGAGCTTTTGAAACTGACTTCATTGTAATGTCTTGCAATGTGATTTTGTTCTTATAAGAAAATGTCAAAAAATTTCTCCTTGTGTTGAAGATAAAAGTATTGAATGTATCCACCCAAGTTGACCCTAGAATTATATCAACAATGTCTTGATATATTGATACGACATTGAATTGAGCTATGAATTTGTAATCACCAATAGATAGTTGTAGGTTTTTAATGTCATATTTCTCATCGGAAAGACACATGTCATTTTCAATTATATTTGGTTCTAAAACCATTAATTGGTTTTCCAGGTCAACATTAATGTGATTTTTCCTAGCGGCCGGGCAAATAACAATGTTGATATTCTTTCCTTGAATAATCCCA
>ML778565.1:651271-664615 GCA_009831015.1 Picea engelmannii | reverse complement strand
CTCGAAAAACCTTCATTTAGGCCCTCAAAATGGCCCCAGAAGTTAAAACCTGCTAAAAATAGTAAATTGCCAAAATGGCCAGAAAACTGTTTTGAGCCATTTGGAAAAGATGGGTGGCCCCCGATATCCACCTGGATCATTCATCCATAGGATTAAGTTGAAAGAAGGCCTAGAAAATACTCATGTGTTCTTTGGTGGTAGTTTCACCATTACCGAAAAACATGGGTAGCCATTTCATTTTGTAATCAGGAAGCATCTGTTGAGGGTATCTTGGGATTTTACTCATGTCCAAGGGTCTGAAAATTTCACTTGAGTCCTATCTTGGAGAATCCACGGATAAAACGTTTGGTTGTAATAATGATGTTCGGTATGGGTTGTCATTAATGGAGTCACCAAATAATCCTTCTAGGATTACCAAAGGAAGTGAGGGAATCACCTGTCAGGCTGTTGTATTAAAGATTTTAATTACCTGAAAACACTAAATTGTCAAACTAGGGTAAGTGAACTTAGAGCTGCTACACTATATGTGCTGGTAAGATTCTAACTCCTACCTAAAAGTTATTCTGAGAAGAAAACATAAACTTACTCTTATAAACTGAATCCTAATGATTATCCTAAAACTAATCATATCTTGTCTAATTAATCAAATGGAAACAATTCTGAGCTAAGAAAATGTATTTCTATTCCTAATCTAAAGAGATCACCCAAGGCTATCTATCATTATTTTAAGCATCTAATCATCAAAATATCTATCTGAACCATAAAAGAGGGAACATTTTAAAAACCTTTTAATCTAAGTATCAAGCAGTTCTAAATCTAACAAAGGTGAAACTAATAAACATCCTATTTTACCCTACAAGTACTGGAAGCTTCCTTTAATCAGACCATAAGCTAGCTATCCTAACAAAACAAAGAAAGTCTAAACTCAAATTATCTTTAAATCATGATCAAACTGGAAACTAGAAAATAGAGCAATTCTAGACTAATCTAGGAGAAAGATTAATCGGTACTCGGTTCATTCCTCAAATTCTATAATGGTAAATAACTCATTCCAACATTCAACAATCTACAAGATAATATCAAGCTGAGAACGAACTAAAATGAAAGAATGACCAAGTCAGAATTTAATAGAGTAACTTCAAATGAAAAACTAACTCACATGCAGATTCTAGAACTAAAAATAAACTAACTATACTGTGGAAAAGAGACAGTGAATTGAACCTGTTAGTGGGCCCAACCAAGAGGTGCAATCGCCCTAAAACGAAACCAGAGCTACTCAACTTATTCCATGCATAACTGTTTCATACCTCACGCTCCATAATTCATAAACAAACTCAAATCATTAAACAGAGAATGATATAACGCATAGCAAATTGTATTATCAAAAAATTGCATCACATAACATATCATAACCAACATTTCTTGAGAGCGATATGAGTTTATATAGATCCTCTCCAAAATAGTCTTGAACATAGGTGCATTAATCTAAGCGAATCTTAGATCCGAAAATGACTCATAGTTAGTTGAAACTAATTTCACAGCTTCATGACACGCAGTGTCAAGAAGCGTGGATCATAAAGCATCATAATAAAACAGTTCTACAATTTCGCTTTGAGTCATCACATTGAGTTATGACTCAATCAATCATATGAATCGGACTGTCAATCCAATCTGGCCATGTCATGCAAGTCTTTGACATCTCCACTAAGTGCGAGCCGGTACCTGGTACTGATAAGTCTGTTTCAAGGGAACAAGTACCTAACTCATGTCACGTTAGTATCAATATTAGTTTAAAATATCAAAATACATTAAAAATAACTTGAATAATAAGAATACCTTGAATAGCTCCATTTAAGGTAAAAGGATGTCAAATGTGTCATGGTAAGGCCAGAAGGAAATGGTACTAGATATGAAAATGGGGGTATATCTGACATGATGTAGGAAAAAATATAGTCAAAATTGGAGACTAACATTCCCCCAAGCTGAAGTCTTTGCCTGTCCTCAGACAATAAAAAGTCAAAAACTGAGATTCATCAGAGTGTTGCAGCAACTGCAACCAACATTTGCAATTTCTCATGTTTCTGATTTCCTTCTTAAGAACCCGATTAATGGTGATGTGCTTCCTGGCAATCTTCTGCAATCTCTTATTCTTCTGAAAAATACCTCTATTCTTTCGTTTTAATCGTTCAATTTTTGATGAGAAGTGGGCTTGCCTAAGTTTCATAAGTTCATTTTCTGTTTTGATATGCCGATCCAGTATGGCATATTCATGTAATTTCTCTTTTAACCTGTGATTCCTGTTTTCCAATCTGACAACCATTGGTCACAAAGTTCTTTTGGAAGAGATTTCACAGTAAGATTTGAATGTATTACCATGACTTTGTTGTGTTTGAGGGCTGGACACATGAGTGAACTCATTTGGTCTTTGAACAGGGGTGTCGAATAAACTAGATTCATGAGTAAACTCGTCATATACTTGAACAGGGGTGTCGACTAGACTGGGTTGATGAGTGAACTCCTCATATACCTGAATAGGGGTATCAACTGGCATTTGAATTGGCTTGTACCGCTCATTTTCTTTGGGCACATTATCTTGCTGATTGACTTTACAAACTTTTTGAATCAATTGGGAGAGAGTCCATGTCATTTCAGAAGACTCCGGAGCCTCCTCATGATCATCCATACTTTTCAATCTTTCTTGTAATGGGTAACTCGACACAGAGTTATCCATATCTGACAGTATGCGTGTGCATTTACGTTTGGGATTTCTTCTAGGTTTATCGATTAACTCCTCAAGTTGTTCCACATCAATAATATTTTTAGCAGTCGGAGGAGAAATCAGAATGTCAACATTTGCATCTGTAGGAACAGTGTTCTCCTCTTTTTCATAGTTAGTTTCCACACCATTAGAACCGTGGACATCAAACGAATGTTCTATGCCAGGATTATCATCACTGGCCTCAATTGTGCAATCTGGTGTATTCCCAGGGTCATCATGGATTTTGGCCAGGGTTTTAACAACCTTTTTCTTAGAGTTCGACTTCTTCTGTGGAGGAGTGGACTCAATATTTTTATCTTTAGATTTGTCAGAAGCTAGGGTTCTTACAATGAACATATCCCAAGATTCCTGTTTGTGGGATAATGCAAACTTAACCAAAATTTTGACAAGACCAAAATGAAACAGACTGCCTCTAAAATCTTTGGCTTTGCGAACTTTTTCTGCCATTTTCTTCAAACTCTTCAACAAAAAATAGGGGATGTTCACCAAATGGTTACCTTTGAAATGCAGTAGGAGTCGAGCATGACATGGAAACACGATCGTGTACCGACCTTCGCAAGTGAGGTAGCATTGAAGTATGGACAACAAATGAGCCCATTTCGTTTCCAGCCACGACCTTGGTGTGCCTTCTGACCATTGTAATTTCCAATACTGGGGTTGTAGGAGCTGCGTGCAGAGCTTTTTGTCAATTGGCTGGCCCTTCGTCCATTTCTGACTAGTGCTGGACAATTGAATTGCTTTGGAAATGAACTTCTCTGTAACTTTGAATTCCAGCTCGCCCACTTTAGCTAGTCCACCATGAAAGTGCAGAGAGATTTGAAGTGTAATCGTATCATCATACACGTCAAATTTCTTGAAGAATGGCTCCCATCCAGCTTTCTGAAAAATGTGTTTGGTGGCTTCATACTCAGGAAGAGCCTCCAAATCTGCATAAGTCTTAGGTTCGTGGCAATTCGCCACCATAATTCCACTCAGTATAACAGGAAAGGTTCAAAGGTGAGCAACAGAATTAGATGAGGGCAACAGAGGAATAGAGCATGCTGTGTGAAATAGGTCGTGAGGAATTATAGAAGGATGTTTTGAAGTGTCGTGAGGATCAATAGCATGTGAAGGAATGATGATGGTCGTACACCTTTTCAAAATATCATTTCATATGAGTCATGTCGAATTCAACCATAATAATGCAGTGTATTTTCCATGATATGAAATGTCAAGAAGGATTGAACTTAGCCTGTTAAGTACATAGTATAGGGATGATGAAATGTCATGGAGTATCAAGGTGGTCATAGTTCAAGTTATTAATGTGTAATTTAATAAATTAAACTAACATGAAACTAAGCGTACCTGAGTTCGATTACATACTCCCTGTTATGCATTTCTTACTGTAGAGATCTTGAATTCAATTCTGACACTAGAGAGCGCCAAAGTTGTAACTGGAATCTATATTGCTGATAACCACTTTGACTGATTGATTCTGTCTGGCACTGACTAGTACGGATTAAATAAACCAAAATCTGCAGAGAAACTTGAACCAATAATAACTTGCTGAGAAAAAGATTTCCTGTTTATAAAGTAAATTATCTAATGGCTATCCCTGAACCTGTATTCTGTTCATTCCTGAAAGGAGCCAATTAAAATTATGTCTTCAACAACTTCAAAGCTTTAACCCATGGTGCAATTATTATTTGTGTGAATAAATATTCTGGAGTCGAACACAAAAAGAAATCATTGGATTACCGACCATTAATGAATGTCGTTAACCAATGCGAGATGACCCACCATTGATGTCAATGGGCCTTAAGGTACCTATAGTACATCCTAACAGGTACGAATAAAGGTCTTGGTGTTGAGTCACCTGTAGGATCTATCAACCAAGAGACATTGATGTATTCCCATGGTTGTTAGCAAGGAAATCTGCCATTGAGGCATGCAGATCCCAGGGTACTAAATAGTCTCTAATCTCTACTCCATATAAGGTGTTGGTGTTGATGGAGTGAGACTTGTTGGAAGGTGGACCTTAACGTATCCCACATCATCCAACGTGAGTGCAGATAGAAATCTCGCAGAAAATGATTTTGTGGGACAGTAATCACTCACTTGTGGATTTTATGAGCCCAAGTTAGTATATGCTCATTGCTTTCTCATGTTTTGAGAGTTTGAGAAAATGCTAAAAGAAAACTCTAGGGGGGTTTCTTTCCCAACATAATCTATCAGGCCTGGTAAAGAATAATCCTATCCCTGATAAATGCCCCTTTCATACTTTAATGAGCAATTCAAAGGGAGAAAACAAGCTCAAATTTATTAATTTCAAAACAAGACAGTATATATTGATAAGAAAATTTCATAAAATAAAATGATCTTACCTTCTTACCTGTTGCGAAAAAGTGATGAAGTTCAATTCTGTACTTGCTTTAAAAATCCTGTAAAACTGAAAACAATATGTCAACATATTCAAAATTATTTTTTATTATCATTTTTAATTTTTTTTTTAATTTTTTATTAAAATTTTTATTATTTACAAAATCTTGAAACAGTGAAAATGATCAAGGATTAGCAGGAGGAGAAGACTCTTCTCCTACTATCTTTATTTTTGGTTGTTTATAAATTTCCTGTAGAAAATCATCTTTTGACAAGGGTTTGTTATACACTTTTAATCGATGTCCATTTACTACAAAGGAATTTTGAGAGTCATCTATGGTCTTGATTCTAACATATCCATTATCAAAAACAATTTCCACTTCATAAGGTCCCAACCATCGTGTTGTAAGTTTTCCTTTGAAAGTTTTATATTTGGAATCAAATAGCAATGCCCAATCCCCTGGTTGAAAATGCTTCTTCTTAATGTATTTATCATGCCATTTGCTACGTTGATTTTGTACAAGGATAGTTCTTTGAAGAGCATCTTGCCTAATTTCTCCCAATTCATTTAAATGCATAACTCTTTGTTTCTGTGCCTCATCCAAATTCAAACCCAATTCTGCTGCTATGTGGAAGGTATGAATCTGAAATTCTATGGGAAGGAGAATTTTCTTACCAAATACCAATTCATAAGGGGTATGACTAGTGGTATTTCTCCACATAGTCCGGTATGCCCATAAAGCCTCTGGAAGTCTATCGGCCCAATCTTTGTGATGTAAATGTATTGTCTTGGTCAGAATATCTTCTAGAACTTTATTCGTGGATTCCACTTGCCCATTGTCTTGTGGATGGTATGGGGAAGACTTATAGTGTTTTATCCCATATTTATCTGTGAGTTCCTTCATCAACTTAGAAGTAAATTGGGCACCTTGATCAGTAACAATCTCTCGTGGAACACCGAAGCAGGTAAAGATATCTTCATAAATAAATTCAACCATTGATTTCTCAGTTGCTTGATATAAGGATTTTGCCTCTACCCACTTGGTCACAAAATCTATACAAACCAAGATGTACTTCTTCTTCCTCGACATTGGGGAAATCGGTCCTACAAAATCAAGTGCCCATTTATCAAATGGTTCAATCACAACCCACGGTCGTAAGGGCATCTCGTCTGCTATGGTAGGTCTTCCCATTCTCTGACAACTATCGCAGCTTCTTACATATTTTGTTGCATCTTTAAACAGTGTCGGCCAATAATATCCTGATTGTAAGACTTTATATGCCGTTCTCTTATCAGAGAAATGTCCTCCACATGGCGTGTCATGGAAGGCCTGAAGGATATCGGGAATTTCATCTTCCTGAATGCATCTCCTAATGATCATATCAGGACTTGTATAGAAAATATCACTTCCTATACAAGAATAATAAGCACTTTGCTGGACAATTCTTTTCTTTTCTGGTGATGACAAATGAGCTGGCAGTCTCCCTGTAGGTAAGTAATTTGCCGTATCTGCAAACCAAGGGGTCTTAACAGCTACTGCAAATAGATGTTCATCAGGGAAATTATCATTCATTGGAATGTCAGTACTGTCTTGAAGAATACGAGAAAGAAAATCCACAACTACATTTTCTTTTCCTGGCCGATCAACTATAGTGATGTTAAATTCTTGAAGTAGCAAAAGCCATCGTGTGATTCTTCCGGTAGTAACTGGTTTGTTCATAAAAAATCTAATAGTAGAATGGTCGGTATGTACAAAAACCTCATATCCAATGATGTAATGACGGAATTTGTTAATGGCATGAACTACAACCAAAAATTCCTTCTCTGTTACAGTGTAGTTCAATTAAGGAGGAGTAAGGTTTTTGCTAGTAAAGTAAATTGCATAGTTTTGTTGGTTTTCTTTTTGTCCAAGCACTCCTCCTAAAGCAATGTCTGAGGCATCAGTTGAAATATGGAAAGGAAGAGACCAATTTGGTCCTCTTAGGATAGGTGCCATGGACAATTTTGCTTTCAAATTTTCAAAAGCATTTTGACAATTGTTATCCCAACAAAATTCTGCATCCTTTGCTAACAGTTTAATCATGGGGCTGGCTATATTTGTAAATTTTTCAATAAATCGACGATAATATCCAGCATGTCCCAAAAAAATTCGCACATCTTTTTGGGTTTTCGGAGAGGAAAGCTTAACTATTACTTCAATTTTAGCTGGATCAACTTTAATTCCTTCTGCAGACAAATGATGACCCAACACTGTTCCCTCAGTTAATAGCTTTTTACATTTTTCGTGACTAAAGGATAAATTTGATTCCTGACAGCGAATCAAGACTTTCTCAAGATTACTTAAGGATTCTTCGAAGGTATTACCATAAACAGTAAAATCATCCATGTACACTTCCACACAATCATGAATTAAGTCAGCAAAAATCCCAAGGACTGCTCTCTGAAATGTAGCAGGAGCATTGCATAGTCCAAAAGGTATCACTTTATAAGCATAAGTGCCCCAAGGACACGTGAATGTTGTTTTGTCCTAGTCTTCAGGAGCAATTTGAATCTGATTGTATCCACTATATCCATCGAGAAAGGAAAAGTATCTTTTTCCAGCCAAGGTATTCAAAACCTGATCTATAAAAGGCAAGGGAAAGTAGTCCTTCAGGGTTCCCTTATTCAACTCCCTAAAGTCTACACACATTTTCCATTTCCCTGTCATTTTCTTAGGTACCACAACAAGAGGTGAAACCCACTTGCTGTCAGAAATTGGATAAATGAATCCTACGTTTAATAATTTCTGTAACTATTCTTTCACAAAATCTTTTAGGATTGGATTCATACACCTTTGTGGTTGTCTTATTGGTGTTATCTCTGGTTGGATATATATGTGGTGAATACAGGTGTCAGGATGCACTCCTCTCATATCAGTGTACTCCCATGCAAATGCCCCTAACTGTTCTTTCAAAAGATTTGTTAACTATTCCTGTTGGCTGAGACTTAATTCAGAATTGATGTATAGACATTTGCCTGGGCTAAGTTCTACTAGAATGGTATATGACCCTGGATTCTCATCAATGGTGAAAACAGGAAAAATGACTCACTTCGTTCTTGAAATTCCTCTTTGAAAATTTGATCGTATTGAAAATATGTTTGTGGAAACTCGACATTTTCTGTCACAGAAAGAAATTGGCTTAAAATGTCATCCTCTATTGGTTCTTGTAACGCATGAAATTCATCAATAGAGAATAAAGGTTCTTCCTCATCATTCTTGTGATAGGGACATTTTAACCACCATAATTCTTTTGTAACCGGTTGAGCAGGTGGAAAAAGAGTAAGCTTTTGTGAAGAAATTCCATTTGAGATGAACATATTCCCACCACGACATCCTATGAAAGCATTGGCCGTAGCCAACCAAGGTCTCCCCAAAATGATTGGATGGCCTTTCGTGGGATCCTTTGAATGAATAATCATGAAGTTGACAAGATATTCCCACGAAGCTAATATAACAAGAATGTCATCGAGGACCCTAGCAGGTTTTATAGTTGTTCTATCATCAAGTTCAAGAACTGTAGGGGTAGGGCAAAGGAATTGACTTAGTTGCAACATTTCAACTGTATTGATAGTCATTATATTAATGGCTGCACCTAAGTCCAATAAAGTATTACCAATAGAAACATTGTTGATAGTAATTGAAACTATTGGGTTCCTGGGGTTGACATACTTCACAATCTTAGGAGTTTCAGAAATACAATTCGATGACTGGCCTACTAGGTGTATCGTGGGTGGATCTTTCTGTTTCCATCCTGGTTTCTTAATGCAGAGTTATTTAATGGTCTTGGCGTAGATTGGAACATCTCTGATCGCTTGTAACAATGGAATCTTAACACAAACATTTTTTAGTTCATTCATGATGTCAAACTCAGATTGAACAATTGGTTTTTCAATGAGCAACCTCTCAGGAAAAGGAGGTGTTCGGGGAACCTGAGTTTGTATGTTATGCTGTGATTCAGATACTTTATTCTCTGGAATGATGACATCTTTCAAAGATGCCCCGTTTGATAAATCATCTACAGGTTCTTCTTCATGTTCTTGGATAATTACCTTTGGTGCTGTTCTTGTTACAGACTGAGTTTTATTTAAAGTTTTCCCAGATCTCAATTGTATTTGTTGTATGGAAATAGGGTTTATGGTGTAAGCTGGGTAGTTTTGAAAATCAGCACTATGGAGTGGCAGAGGTGGTCTGTTGTTAGGATTTGGAATGGGTTGAGCGGGTAATATGGTGGGACGAGGTGGATTCTGAGGCTACTGAGGAGTTTGTTGAATAGGTGGTAAAGGAGGTGGAGCAAATCCAGGCAATAGCTGATGCATATTTGGAGGGTATTGAGTACATGGATTTTGGGGAATTGGTACCGCATGCTGCTGTTGGTTATTTCCATAATTATGTTCTCTCCATCCCTGGTACCAAGGTTGAGCAGGGACATTTTGTGGAGGCCAATTTGGCTAGTTCCATGGATGTTGCTGTTGTTGAGAGAAGGGTGGATAGTAGCTAGAAGGTTGTGGGGATGGTTCTTGATACATATTCGAGTTCCTAGGTTGCCAAGGCCTCTTAGGTGCAGATGGAGTCCCTGGAGCTTCCCCTCCCTTGAATATAGCTTGCAATCCTAGTAAAGATGGACAATCTTCTGTTTTATGATTTTCAGTACAAATTGCGCATACAGAAACATTGTCCAAAGGACATTCTCGTAAAGGATGCCTTTTTCTGCATTTTGGGCAGAATATGCTTAATACAGGGTTTTCCTCTTCCTGCTTTTTCTTAATCTTCAGAGTGTCTAACTGAGAGCCAGTTGTCCCTAAAATGTCTATTTTAAAATTTTCCAAGAGGTTTCCCAATTCAATTCTAGTAACTCCACCAGATGTGGGTACTTTGGTGTTTTTGTTAACAGGTTCTCTCACACTTTTTGCAGTTTTCTCCCTACTTCTCGAGTAAGTTCTACATAGTTCACTGAGTGCTTCAAAGTATTTCTGATAAATGTCTCCTGAAGCCATTAAGTTGAGAGTGTCAATGTACTCATCTGAAACCCCTTTTAAGAAAAGAGTCTTGATTGCTTCATCTTGGAGATCATTATATTTGGATTTTTGAAGAGTATATGTAAATATTTCTAAGAAATCTTCAAGGCTCTCTTCATCTTGTTGTTGCATTTTAAAAATATCATTTCGAGAATCCTTGGGTCTACAATAGTCTTGGTACTTCTTTAAATTTTTTTCCTTCATATCTTCCCAAGATCTAATGTTGTACTCTCCTAAATTCATGAACCAACGTAATGCAGAATCTTTTAGGGTAGCAGGAAACAACTTCAGCTTATGTGCATCCTGGAGATAGTTATAACTCCTGCACAGGATATCAAACTCAAAAAGAAAGACATCTGGGTCTTCATTACTTTTCCCATAAAAGGTTGGTAGTGCAGAAGGTGGGATATTTTTCATATTGACATTCTGGACCAAATCCAAAATAGGAAACCCAAAGGTGGTTTCTGGTCTTAGCTCAGTCTCTACTTGTTCTTATTCTTCATTTTCAACATGAATTTCTCCTCTTTCTCTTCTATCCAATTCTCTCCCTCTTTCTGCCATGTTAAAAGGATTACCAAAAATTGTATATGCAATTTGATCTTTCTTTGGTGAGGGTGYGAAATCCCACCTCTCTGGATTCTTTTTGACAGAATTACTATCTCCTATTGGTTCTTTTGAGGATCCTATTACCTTTGATTCAACARYTGTAGTTGYTATTTGTGAAACTATAGTGTCAGGGTTCCTGAAAATAGCTTGCACTTCTTCTGGATTAACTRTGTCAACCGAGTTTGGATCACCAGGAAYTKGMATTTGTTGGTATGTKGTGTTTCCTGGTTTTGGAGGGGAAATTATAAATGGTTTAAGTTCTTTGTGTGTGGTATTATCCCCTTCTAATCCAATTTCCGTTTGTTTTGTTCATGATTCTATGTTTTKCTCTATGGTTTYCTCAGCCARAGTTCYAGTCTCAGTTTCTATTGCTTTTTGGGTGGAGGTTTCTTCTTTTTGTTGTTTTGAGTTTCCCCTAAATCTACCTCTATGATCTCTATTTCTCATGAAAACATACTAGATAAAAGAAAAACTAAGATTGAGTTTCAAAGGAACCTGTGATAAAAGATGTGTCGGTTCTCACCCTTCATTTCACAGCTCCTCTTTCGTCAACCTGCTAACATACCACACCAAACCAAATACATTTAAGAAAATAACCAAAACAATTATCTAACTTACCTTCTAAACAACTCCCCGGCAACGACGCCAAAAATGTCAGGCTGTTGTATTAAAGATTTTAATTACTTGAAAACACTAAATTGTCAAACCAGGGTTAGTGAAATTAGAGTTGCTACACTATATGTGCTGGTAAGATTCTAACTCCTACCTAAAAGTTATTCTGAGAAGAAAACATAAAATTACTCTTATAAACTGAATCCTAATGATTATCTTAAAACTAATCATATCTTGTCTAATTAATCAAATGGAAACAGTTCTGAGTTAAGTAAATGTATTTCTATTCCTAATCTAAAGAAATCCCCAAGGCTATCTATCATTATTTTAAGCATCTAATCATCAAAAGATCTATCTGAACCATAAAAGAGGGAACATTTTAAAAACCTTTTAATCTAAGTATCAAGCAGTTCTAAATCTAACAAAGGTGAAACTAATAAACATCCTATTTTACCCTACAAGTACTGGAAGCTTCCTTTAATCAGACCATAAGCTAGCTATCCTAACAAAACAGAGTAAGTCTAAACTCAAATTATATTTAAATCATGATCAAACTGGAAATTGGAAAACAGAGCAACTCTAGACTAATCTAGGAGAAAGATTAATTGGTACTCGGTTCATTCCTCAAATTCTATAATGGTAAATAACTCATTCCAACATTCAACGATCTACAAGATAATATCAAGCTGAGAACGAACTAAAACGAAAGAATGACCAAGTCAGAATTTAGCAGAGTACCTTCAAATGAAAAACTAACTCACCTGCAGATTCTAGAACTAAAAATAAACTAACTATACTGTGGAAAAGAGACAACGAATTGAACCTGTTGGTGGGCCCAACCAAGAGGTGAAATCACCCTAAAATGAAACCAGAGCTACTCAACTTATTCCATGCATAACTGTTTCATACCTCACGCTCCATAATTCATAAACAAACTCAAATCATTAAACAGAGAATGATATAATGCATAGCAAATTGTATTATCAAAAAATCGCATCACATAACATATCATAACCAACATTTCTTGAGGGCGATCTGAGTTTATATAGATCCTCTCCAAAATAGTCTTGAACATAGGTGCATTAGTCTAAGCGAATCTTAGATCCAAAAATGATTCATAGTTAGTTGAAACTAATTTCACATCTTCATGACATGCAGTGTCAAGAAGCGTGGATCATAAAGCATCATAATAAAATAGTTCTACAATTTCGCTCCGAGTCATCGCATTGAGTTATGACTCAATCAATCATATGAATCAGACTGTCAATCCAATCTGGCCATGTCGTGCAAGTCTTTGACATCGTCACTAAGTGCGAGCCGGTACCTGGTACTGAGAAGTCCGTTTCAAGGGAACAAGTACCTAACTCATGTCATGTTAGTATCAATATTAGTTTAAAATATCAAAATACATTAAAAATAACTTGAATCATAGGAATACATTGAATAGCTCCATTTAAGGTAAAAGGATGTCAAATGTGTCATGGTAAGGCCAGAAGGAAATGATACTAGATATGAAAATGGGGGTATATCTGACATGGTGTAGGCAAAAATATAGTCAAAATTGGAGACTAACATCACCCTCAGTGGAGTTGCCAGGTAAGCTTGTAAGATAAGGGCTTTGGGATAAGCTCACCAAAGATATATCGTTGAGGAAAACTGACCCGATTCTCCTCAACAACAATGCCAAAATGTTATCGCATGGTTTGTACTTGTTCAAAGCCCAAGACAAGCTGCTCAAACCTTGTGTAACTACATGATATCCCACCATTGTCACCTTAGTAGGAAATCCCCACTTTTTAGTGATGGATGTGGTCCACCACAGGGGAGGCATCCACGATAACTTCAAGGGATCAAATACCAAGTAATGTATCCAAGCCTATAGCCCCCTCTCATGGTTACCTAAGTCAAACGTCTACGTCTATGAAATTGAGGC
>ML778565.1:639134-650933 GCA_009831015.1 Picea engelmannii | reverse complement strand
TATATATATATATATAGTGATTTCCAAGTACCAAGATGCAATATAAGCCTCAAAAGATAGTAGACAATGAAAATATATGATAATTGGTACAAAATTGCAGCAAGATAGCAAT
The DNA here is from genome assembly GCA_009831015.1 of Picea engelmannii. Lineage (NCBI taxonomy): Eukaryota > Viridiplantae > Streptophyta > Pinopsida > Pinales > Pinaceae > Picea > Picea engelmannii. Next base: position 650,821 of record ML778565.1, on the reverse strand, counting down.
CTACAACAAACAATCGAGTTTTGTAATAACCACAAGAAAATTAGATCAGAATTGCATGAAATTATAGTGTAATCTTAGCATAAATCCAATAGATAAGATTCCAACCATTCCAAGAATTTTTTGAGTGAGTTAAGCTAATGTTAGAGTAGTGTATGCAACAAACTTAAGTAAATTAGATGGTTGTAGTAGTGTTTTGCAACAACAACAATAAAGTTAGTAGATTAGGCTAAGCTAGAGTTAGAAGAAGTTAGTGAAAGCCTTAGAGAATAAGAATTGAAAGTTTGTTTGAACAAATTCCTTCATAGGAGCAAGTAAACTAGTGAGTCTCTTATAACAACAATGGCACATTCAATTGGAGAATGATGATAACAATGTCTAAGAACAAGGGCTTGACATATAAGGTGCTAGTACCTTAGGGCCTTAGATTTCAAGAATAAGTTACTAGAGTGAAAACACTCTTGGGATCTAGCAACTCTTTCTTCCCTTCTTAGATTCTTAAAAAATGTCACAACAAGTGTCTAGAATCAAACTCCTAAAGTGATAGAACTTTTAGGGATTTAGAATTTTAACCTAGGTAGGATTTTCTTGCAAACTAATGGGTGAAATAATCTAATAGAGGGGAGGAAACACCTTATGCTCCTATCTTAGGGTTTAGACAAGCAATATATATTCAATATGAACAAGTAAAATTTACCATAAACATCCAACAAATGAAATGAAATTGTATATTTTAATTACTTCACCAAGACTTAACCAAGTATAAACCCTAATTTGCAGAAAATTCCACCAAAATCAGCAAGATGCATCCAAAACTTGTCCTCCAAAGCAAGGTGCATAAGCTCAAGATAAGAGATATTCCAAGATATAGAGAAAAAATCAGTCCAAATCCTCTCATGTGAGAGGAATGAGTTCTCTCAAAATGAAATGACAAGGTCTCTTATTTATAAGAGACCTTGCAACATAATTTGTCCACAGATTTAAAATATAAGAGGGCATACCCCTTTGATTTTCCTCTACAATGTGTAAAAAATGAAAAATACATGAAGTAAACCTTAGAAGGGTGATGTCATGCCCTAGGAGGGTGACATAATGCCTGAAAGGTGAATCGTTGGGCCTCCAAAGTCCACATGTCATGCCTCAACTACTTAGAGGTGCGTTTCCTCACCCATACCACATCAAGCAACCATTGGATCCATCAAACCCTATCCTCCAAAGGATGGTGTCCAAGCTAGAAAGGTGATGTCATAGGCCTCCAAAGGCCATGTATTAGTGAAAGGGAGTGCAATATCATCTTCAGGTGATGCTAAGGTGCCTCCAAAGGAAACATTCTCAATCCTCTATTCACGAAAGCTCCGAGGTGCCCTACCCAGGCTGTGGGATTTCATCCTATGCATGTGGCATAATGACCAACCTGCTCAAAACCATGCCCACCTATCCATTATATAAGGTTCCAAGGATGTGATAGCCATTATCCGAGGATGTTGAGTCACTAGATGACTCACTACTCTTCATCACACGTGCCCAAGTCCTACAATAAGGCACAACATCTTGGGTACAACCCAAGATATCTATCAAAGAACCATGTTAGGGGCATTCAAAACAAAACAGAATATAAGACAAAATAAACCAATGTTCATAAGACATGTTAGTCCTTAAATTATGCAAAGTAAGTTGATGCCTAAAATAGAAGCCATGTAAACAATTCACCCCATTATCCCCTTCAAGTATCACCCAAGCCCAAGAACTTGTGAGTGTTACCAAGTTGAATCATGGGAGGGCCTTCATCCAACCCTATTAGGCGTGCCACCTAAACAATGAGTGACCCAAGTAGAGGGATAGGTCCCGAGAGTGACAAGGGAAAGTAAAAACACATCAAGAGTAAGTGTGAAGATGATATGGTTTGGGTTTTCCTTCATGGATTATGGTGTCCATCTCTATGAGTGCTTTTGTTGAGGGTGTGCTTTCTCTTGAGTTACAAACTACTTAGGTGCAATGTTTTCCAGACCCCTTTTTAGCCATCTTTCCAATCCCTGCTTATTTATTTATAATTTTCTAGCCCCTTTTATGAGGTTTTAAGCTTCAACATTTTCAATTTGGGATCGAGGTGGGAACTGAGTAAGTAGAGCTCAAGTTGGAGCGGATTTTGATGGTCCTTATTTGTTGTGTTCACTTTCTTTTCAAGATTAGTTTCTTATTCTTTTACAACAACTGCAATCTACCTCTGGGTCGTTATCCCCTTTCTCACGAGTGAGAGTATGGGTCATAGCCGAAGTTTAGGACATGTAAGGGGTTTTATGACAGAAGGTGTTAAGTATGGTTGGGAGTGGAACATTACCCTTGGTAGGCCCCCTAGTATTACCCCTTTTTCTTGGGCGGTGACAACATGGGACTAGGGCATAGAAGATGACCACCAAGGTGAAACAAGGCAATCAAGAAAATTTCTCAAGCAAGTGATCCACTATCCAACTTCAACCAATGATCAGTCACAATTTTATCTCAAACCACATTTGTCAAGGAAAGAGGAATAATAAAAAAAACATTCCCTTGGAGAAAAAGGAAACTGGAAAAGGAGTGTGCAACATGCCACTCAAATATGCTTGTAGAGGCTTGGAAGAGGGAAACAAAGAGATAATTCATTTTATTCATTTCTTTGGGTACTAAGAAACCAAGCTGGTAAGCATCATCAAAAACTGAAAATGCATGGCATAATTTTTTTATGTTGCAAGAAAGGGGATCACAAGGATAGCGATTATTGGCACTCTAGAAGGCCAAGCAACCAATGGAGGAACTATTTCCAACACTGCAAATTGACTAGACATTAGGAGGCCAAATGTTAGAGGTTTCACCCAAAAATCCATCCCAAGAACCAAACATCCAAGAAGAAAGCTTGCAGATTCAAGGTCAAGGGAAAGATGAGCTACTTGCACTTGCAACCCAAGGAGAAACGATTGTCCAATGACCTATTGTAGTAACAAATGTCATATATAGCCATGAAATGGATAACAGGGTTATGCCTAAGCCATCCCCTACTTAGATCTTATCTTCCATCCTACAATGAATGCATCCTTGTCTGGAGATTTTCCAGAGTTTGATTGATGATTGAAGAAGAAGATTGAAGTGAGGTGAATCTTTTTGCGACCAAAATTTTGCAAATAGGGAGGTGTGATTTGAATTGGATCCTCTCCAAACTTTGTAATGAGCACCTAGTTGCTTTCTCTTTTGAAAATTTTATACACATGTCTTTTTTATTTTATTTTGTCTTTTTGGAAAAAATTGGAAGTGGAAACGAACCATTGTGATGGTTGGCCTTCTAAAGGTATCCAATTAAAAATAAAGTTTGTAGTGAAGAAGGACATCAACAAGGACATATAAGGAGAAATGGGGTGGACAATAGTAGAAATGAGAGCTTGAAGAGGGAAAACTGCTTGAAGTTGAGTGGACAAAGGAGTTAATGAGCCTGTCCATGTTGAGAGAAGGTGTTGAGCCATGACTATCTCCTATTTTATTTTATTGTCTATGAATAACAATACACAAAATCTGTGTATAGCTCACCCCTTTGTAATTTTCTTCTAAGCACATAAAAATGTCATTTAAATGTTGAAATCTATGAGTTACTTCAATTTGTGCTTTGGGTATTTTGGTTATCAGTTACAACAATCAATGTATACTCTGTTAAAGTGTGTTTTCATCCTGTAGCATGTATGCACGACCAAAATTTTCTTGCTGGGTATTTTACCCACTACTTGGGTGAATTTATAGACCCATGAGCGTTTTGTCCTCTGCCTAGGTGAATTTACAGACCATTGGGCATTTTATCCTCTGCTTGGGAAAATTTATAGATCCCCGGGTGTTTTATCTGCTGCCTGAGTGAATTTACATCCTCCTGGGAATTTTATTAATTGCCTGAATACCTCCACTCACTTGCTGGTTGATTATTTCCAGCCTACAATATCTAAATCCATTTTTATACTCACAACAACTCTTGATTTTGAAGCACAATCAATAAATACATTTTTGCACTTCTGTAGCAAACTGATTTCCTAACTCAGATTTGGAGTGTAGGGTAGGATTATTTGTTGTTTGAAGTGTGTTGTAGCATGATAATTAATTTCCCTTAGAGATACGACTCATAGAGGTTGTACCAGAATGTAGATAGAGGCTGTGAAAACCATTGCTATGGAAGCCGTTAAAGAGGCTACAAAAGTAGTTTGTTATGGAAGCCATGGAAGAGGCAATTAATTCAAATTACACAAACAATAATTGAAGAATAATCCATGTTGGTGAGATGGATGGGACATAGTCCTAGTGTTTAGAGATCACATTATCCTACACAATAGTTACTACTAGCAGTTTATTCAATTGGGATACTATTTTGTCCAGTCCACTTAACCATATGATTGAAAAGGAACATAAGGCAAAGGAAAATATCGAGGTTGTTCTTACCTTCTATATGGCATCCTATATGCTAGATGTAGTTTGTGCTTCTAATGTATTTGGAAGTCTTTACCTCAATTACCATGTTTCAAAAGCTCATGTGCATGTATATTGTCAAATTTCATGGGAAAACAAGTATAAAAACAATATTGTTCCATTTGTGACTTTTTCCTAGCTCTATTATACAAGATCATTTTTTGTAGATAATTTCCAATACTGATGAAGGATGCTAAGGAGTTGATCAATTACTTTGGCAATTTGTATTTCCAAGAATACCTTATCTGAGAATCTATGGTGCAACTACAACACCTCATCTTTTATCAAAGTATCTAAATGACATAGTTGTTTTGGGAGAGATAACATGTCAGACTGTGCTTCAAGGTTTCAATGCTTCATTATTGAAAGAATCTAATAAAACTATTTTCATTCCTTATTTGGGTCATCATTTCTTAAAAGATCCAAAACATGCCCGACAAGAAGCTAGCATTTTTCTTGAATATAGGATTCCTCTTGGCCAATTCAAGAGATATGATCCCAACGGATTTGTAACTAAGCATTGTGATCTAATATCTTTAGCTTGGACATACACTTATGAACATTGGGAAGATTAACTTCCCTTTGAAAATGTCAAAGATTGGGATGAGGTTCAGTGAAAGTAGCAACACCCTCATTTAGCAGTCTTCAAATTTTTGTCTCTTGATGAATAAATGGATGAGATAACCGTGGGACTGGTCGAGGTGGAAAGAATTAACAAGGAAGTAAAATAAGCTAGGAGACTTAGGGAGATCAGAATTAAAGAGGAGGTTTAGAGGAAAGCAATACATGATGAACATATTAGGAAGCAATAAGAAGAGGATATGAAGAAAAAAATAGAGGAGGAGTTAAGGAAGAGGCAAGATGAAGAAGCTGTATAATTATAATTGGAGAAGAAGAAAAAAACCTTTGAAGTTGAGTAGAGGAAGATGGACTTCCAGGAATCTTGAGAGAAGAAATGAAAATAAGAAAAAATAAAAAGAAAGATAGAAGAAGAAGAAATTCAACAAGAGGAAGAAACAATGAATGAAGAGGAAGATCAATTGAATTTCATCAAGGAAATTCAAAACAGTTGTGGTCGTGAGGATCATGGAATCATGATGTGGACTAAAGAGGAGATAATTGGAGTTGAAAAATCAGTGTGATACTAGGGTAAGCTAGTTAAAGTGTCCCAAGACCAAGTGAGGGAAGAATGATCTACATGAATTAAAATTTGGGATCTCATTGAGAATTCCATGTCAAAGAGCGGACTACCCAATTTTGGCCCACTGGAGGGTTTTCAATTAATTGAAGAAGTGTTAGATGAGTTCAAGAAGATCATCGACAAGGGAGAGGCTGATGTAAGAGGTATATACTCACTTGAGCACATACATCTTTAGAAGTTTCCAATGGGAGAAGTCAAAATGGTGACTCAACTAGAGTCTACTATGCCAAAATTAGAAAAATATATCAAGATATTTAGACAGGAGAATGCCACTATTAGTTTTCCCAGGGAACAACACATGGTCCCTCATTTAGATATATGTGAGGAATTGTTCGATTAGTGGGGGAAGTATGATGTTGAGCATCCGTATGTTGAGATGTCTAGTCCACTGGAATTATAGCAACCTATAGTGCTTTTATGAACTTTTCTATTTTTTCTCTTTATTCTATTTTTAAATATAATTTTGCTTATAAATATGAAAATGGGTCTCTAGGAAAGGGTCTTTGGCTTTAGGGTGATTTTGGAAGGATTGTAGCTCAAAATTACTTCCATCTTAATTCAAAAACTCTTTTGGAGTCAAGGGATGTGTTGTGTTTAAGATTTATGTGTGTTAATTCTTATTTGTGGATTATTCTACCAATGAATTGATGTCAAAGGTGTCTAGTAAGGATTTCAATTTGCCAAGCTATCTTGCGTTATTGAATGAGTTGCTAGTTATTATGTTCATTGAACAATTTTACTTTCATTACTAATATTTTTTTAATTTTCTATATTACATTTCCATCATCTAAATATATGATGTATGTGGAATTATTTTCATAACCAAAATATATCTGATGGCGAATCACACTGTTTTATTTCCTGAAGGTTATCTTGTAGCAATATTTCTCAACAATTTATTTCTTAGAGAATTAAAATCTATAGATCACTTTCATTCACTGTTCCTAGAGGTTATCCTTTAGTAATAGATTTCTTCAAACTCTCTAGATTAGAATTAATTTCATTACTTAGCACATAAATAAAAAACATAAAAAATAGAAAACACTTTTAAACAGATTCATAAATCTCATTGAATGGTCGAGGGACCATTAACTTAGAGGATTATTCCATTCCAAACAAGGAAGAGTCTAATTGGGCCTCTTCCTTGGGTTTAGTCCCTACTATTGAGAATTGGAAATCCAACCCCCTCTATAGAATTGGTGGTAGAAGGAGGGATTGTGTATGGAAATCCATACCAATTGTAACATACCCAACACCCAAGATGAGTCCCGTCACTACGAAATGACTTAGTCTGCTAAAAACAATATTACCAACTTAACGAGAACTTTGTCGAGTTCTCATTTTTTCAAGGGTCGCATTTTTTACCACATTTTGAAAAATGGTGCTACCGGTAGCACCCCTTTTCATTTTGAGGTAGTTTTTTGATATTTTAAATCTTCTTATCAATAACAGATCCACATTTTGTTTCTAAAATGCTTGTTTTTTGAACTATTTTCAAATTTTCCTAAATCATTTTTTTTTAAATGCTTATTTTTCCAACTATTTTCAATTTGTTCTAAATCTTTTTTTTTTATCAATGTGGTTTTTAATGACTTTTAATGATACTAAAAATCTTATATATCATTTACGTTTTTGAAATTAAGATTTTTCATACAATTATGTCTCATTATTTGATTTATGGTGCCATAGTTTTTAAATCTAGTGTTAAATTGTATTTTTAACACACTTTTTTATTTTTACTTCAATACATAGCAAATAATTGTAGTTAAATAACACTATTTTTAAATATTTATCAAAAAAATATACATTTCAAAGCAATTTATAACAAAAAACCTATACATTTTGGAAGCTTTCCACTATAAATAATGTGTCAAATAAAACATTTTTATGGACAAAACTAAACAAAAAAAAAATAGAAAAAATTAATAAAAATTAACATTTTTTTTGTTGATATTTTTATAGATTTACAGTAAAAAATTGACAACATTTAATGTCATTTTCTCTAGCATATTAAATCACATAAAAATAAAAGTAAAAGGAAAATAATAAAAAATATTCATCATAAAACAACAATAGATGCATATTTATTCTTATTTTAAAATCTGAAAGTCAAAACATTACAATTATAACTCATAAAATTTTTACAAAATTGAGCATTATTTTTAAGGGCATCCTAAAACTAATCAACAATGTCATATATCCCAAATTCATCATTTTCAACAGACACATCATCATTTTCTTGGACATCATTATGTGCTTCCATTAGCTCATTTTCCTCATGTTGCTCTTCCATAGAGTTATTGATATCCACAAGTTATCCAAAGTGATCTTTTCCAAGCAAACCTCCTAATGGTATTTGAGGTTCATGTGATATTTTTTCCACCTTTGATTCATTAAAATATCATTTCCTCAAGCCAACTTCTTGCTTTTCATCTGGAAGAGCTCGAATAGCATTAATTATTTGTTGAATAAAACCACATTGTAGTGCGTCACTTTCAATGGCTATGCAATTCCTTCATTTTTGTAAGCAACATGCTAATATTGTACCTAATCACCAAATACAAAATAAATAATTAAAGTAAATAATGTAAAACGACATAAAATAAAAATAATAAAGAGTGAAGTATGATTTCATAAATGTTATATTATAAATCTTACATTAACCTGAGAACAAATCCAAAACCCAATCTCCTTCATTTCAAAATGTATCTATAAGATAATTAATTAGTGCTTGTGGCTTTTGATAAATGTTAACGATATGTACTTTGAAATCCTTTTCCTTATATGTTAGCTTTCTAGCGATAACATTGTAAATTAATAAACTACTAGGTGTCTCTCCATCCTTTACATTATAAAGAATAGAATCACAAGTATCATCTTTTGTCTAGCTTGCAAGATGTATACTCTCAATATCACGTGTAAATGGTTCACTATTGGAGCTATGAATATTAGGTTTTTTCCTGTAACATAAATAAGTACAAATTCAATTAACTTGTGAATTAATAAAATATATTTCTAATCTTAATCGCTAAACATACAATTTCAATATCTTACCAATAAAGTTGGATCCTCGTCTTTTCTTTTTCCTTGAAACCTGATTGTAATAATTCTTATTGTGTGTCTGAATGAAAAACCATAGATCTCCAAATTGGTGATGTTGTGACTTCCAGAAATCCCAAAACCACTTGAGTGAAAGCTTGGTAAGTTTAAGGGTCATTATCATATTCAATGTTTTGGATATTATAACCATGACGGATATCTGTAATAACTAGGGAGTATTCCTTTTTAGGAACAAGATTTGCAATTTTTTCACAATCCCCTAATATCACTTTATATTGAACAATGTCGAGCCCATTCCAAATACTAGATCAAGGGTTTCATCAAGCACAACATTTTGAAGACCTCACCTTCTTTCTCTTTCAAACTTAGCTTTTGAATATAACTTTTGAGGATTTCAGGTACTCCAACTTTATTCTTCTTTGACATCTTTAATAAAACAAACAAACATATAATTATATATCTATAACTAATAAAATCAAAATAAATTAACCTACAAATGAATGTAATAAATCAATATACCTTCTTGAATGCAACAAAAAATTGTTTCAATGTTGTTGTAGAGCTTGCATCTGGATAATTGAGTCTAACATCCTCTCAACTCTGCTCATTCAACATCTTAACCATTTCCTCTTGTATTCTCATATAAAACTTGTGACTAAATAAAAAAATGTTAATCCTTTAATAATATATAGAATAAAATACATTGTTATGTTATATAGAAACAATTAATTTTTTAATCCTAACATAAATAAGAAATAACTCAACATACTTACTTTTTAAATTCATCACACATTTCCTCCATTGATAATTCACCCGACCTTACACGTGATAATATAACTATGAAAAGTTTCTCATCCTTCACTCATTGCATCATTCTCCAAGGCGTTATAGTCATATCTTCTGGCAGGTTTTTGATTTCAGGACCTGTCTTACTTGTGCTACCTACTAAGGGTTTAGAATTCTTAACCTTCTGACTTTTTATATCAATATTTTCCCATAGGTTGAATATCTCATCTACCAAATCCCATATATGTCCAATTTTAAATCCCAATTGGAAATAACTATCCACAACTCTGAATGCATCACTTCCTTTGCAATTTTTTACTTTTACAGTTTCCTCATCAACTGGGAAGCCTATTTCCATACAACATTACTTTTGAAACTTTGCATCAATGTTTGGTCTATCCCCACCACATATTACAGAAAACTCACTATGGATAAATGTCATCCTCTGAATGAAAGTCATGGAAATCCTGTATTCATTATTTGTGTTATGATCCCATGCCAATAAATTTGCTTCTCCATCAGTTAAACCAACATAAATTACACACCTGATTGTCTCAAAAAGAGGGTTATTGGGATACTCTTGCATCGATTCTCTTCTAGCTTTTGCATAATGATTTCCTCCAATCACATAATATTTATACTCAAAACATCTTGACCTATCAAATGCATCCCTTGTAGGAAATTCCATTGGGTCAACAAGAACTAAGTAGTCAACCACATGTGCATATGGATTGTGCCTAATCGATGCTTTCAATTTGTGGATATGCAACTGATGTGGTTTTCTAATTTGATATTTTTCTTGTCCTTCTATGGGTTTATAAAGCTGCTTCACATTCAACTAAAATGTATGGCCCTCATCAACCAAGTTGTTCCTCCTCAGCTAATCTTGAATAGTATTTTGTGTTGTTTTGATAATACCATCTTCTAGATCAACACTTGGTGTTATTATTTCTTTGCTACCTTTAGGACTTCCATCATGATATTTAGAGGTAACTATGAATTCTTCTTCATCAACAACCTTTGCTTTCCTCTTTTTATGATTTAAATGAGTTTCATCTTACTCAACAATCTCTTCATAATCACTAGGAATGAAATCATCATTGGGCATACCTCTTTTGTGCTTATGTTGTTTAGTCTTCTTCTGAGGAAGAGTGGTAACCTTATTGGCATTAATCTCAATGACATCTTCATCTAGAGTTTCCATATCTTCAAATGTAACCCTTTTATCCTTTCTAGAATGATGACTTTTATTTCTTCTTTCTTGTTCTTCTCTGTCTTCTCTTGCAGCTTCAATTTCTATTACTCTTTGCTTCTTTTTCCTTCCATCTTGTGCCTTATCGATATGAAAGGAACTTATGACTTCCATGATATTTTTCTCCATAGAATAAATCCCCACTAATATCTCTGAAAGTCACCTAGAAAAATCTTGTTAAAATAAAATACATCATTTCCATGTTAAATAAGATTTAACAATTATCATGAAACTTATAATAACATATGCTATAAAAATAAGAATAAAAAAACTTACATTGCCCATATCAATGTGTGTCACGATCATTGCACATAATTCTATGAAATTTTCTCCCCTTTTATAGTTTCTCATTTTCAAACAATATCTAATCTTGAGATATGTCTTTGATTTTTTCACTAGTGCATAAACAATATATGTGCCTGGCAGCAAACATATATCTCGTAACATGGCAAGTGATTGATAGTTTTCTTGTACATGTTCAAATTCAACACAATACAAAATTATTTGTTCTCCATTGGCGGTTTGTTTGTCTTTAAGATACCAATAATGCTCCATTCTACTCTCACCATTGACAATTTTCCACTCTCTAACATTTTTCATTACTCTTGTGATCTTAGTTGATGGGCTAGCGTTTTGTTTCCTAGCATTCATGGAGGTCCTAGCTGGGTTTTTGGATGCCATTACTGCAGGTCTTGTTTCAAATATATTCAAAGAGATTTTCTTTGATGCCATTTGTCGTATATAAAAAATTAAAAACATAAATTATTTAAGGAAAAAATAAAATATATGTTTTTCATGAAAAAAATCTAAAGTTAAATTAAAATGATCTAAAACTTACTTTTTCTAAGACACAAAATTAAAAAAGAACACACACAAAAAAATAAAAATAAAGCAAAAATCAGATACAAAAAATCAAAA
>ML778565.1:613488-634856 GCA_009831015.1 Picea engelmannii | reverse complement strand
ATATATGAGTACTTTGATGTTGCAAATTTTGTTTGGTGGGAGTCTTTTTTCAATGATCAAAGTGACATAATTTCAAGCTCAACAAATGAAGAATTTTTTTTGAAGACTCCATTTATTTGGCCACAAAATAGGTCAAATGAATCTGAAGAAAGAAACATTGTTGAACAATAAGAATCTCAAGTTGCTATTGAGTTTTCATAGGTAGAGGAAAGAGAAATGTATGTTGGTTCTAGAAGATCATGTGCACAACGTGAAACCATAGAAGATTCTTAAAGGGGTTCAGCACAAGATATTGAGTAGGGTTGGATGATTGCATTCTTAGCGACAGAAGATCCATATGGTTATCCATTATGGATTGCAAATGTTATAAGGATCGATACAAAAAATAAGATGTTATAGCAGTTGAAGTCAATTGGTATGCAACAAGTACACACCCATTCAATGGTGTGTACAAGAAAGAGGTGGTGGTTGAGAAACAGATCAACAGAAAGAGAAAAAGAAAGGGTCAAAATATAACTCGTCGTCACACCAACCTCTTAAAATTAGGGGATATTGACATACTTGTCTATGAATTCAATTTGACAAAGAGAGGAACTCTTCGCTCCAGGACCATAGAGATTATCAAGAGGTTGCTACCACAAGAAATTAATGCAAGATGAGATTCTGTTGAACCTAGTCGTAGATCAAAAACGCTTTTGGCATATGAAATGTTGGGCATACATGTAGACTTAGATGGTGCACTCATTGATAATAGAGAAGAATATGGATCATCTACATCTTCATCTAGTGATTCATCTGGAGGCAATGTAGATTCTGATGGTGTGTCAAAATCCATGAATGAATTTGATTAAGTGTAGGAAACATTTTATGCATTTTTTTATTATCAATATGATGTTTGTATGGTAATCATAAATGAGTGTTCTCAGTTACATATGATCTTACATGAAGTTATGAATCATTTCTATGTTTTATGAATTATATGTTTTGATTATGGAGAATATATAACAAAATTTCTTAGCTCTTTTATTTTGAATATGGACAATGTAACAATACTTTTTAAGAAATAATTTATGTTTCATTAAATGTAAAGTGTATAGACTTGTTTATTTAAAATAAAAAATATTTCGAAGTTATGTTGAATGTTGACATCTGAAATTGTGAAATTTTCATGCCATTATGTATTATCTTGTGGTTGGAGTGAAAAACTAACCATAAAAAAGTAAATATTTAAGGGTTGATTTTACGATTTGGTTTATAACAGTGATAATTTTTTATACCACTTTCAAAAATGTGTTAATTTTTAGGTTTTGGTTGCAATGGTATTTTCCTCACTAGGATAAGGTTTCAAATGAGGTATCATTTTAACGTTTAGAAAAAAACATTTTTCTATCGGTAGCACCAATCTTTGATTTAGGTGTTGATTTTAAGGTTTTTTTGAGCAACTATATGCATGTTTTAGGCCTTGCTTGAAAAAAGGTTGTAATTTTAACCTAAAAAAAGGGTGCTATCGGTAGCACCACTTTTTGATTTGGGGGCTAATTTTGTGGTTTTTTATGAAAAAATATGGGTTTTAAGGGCTGGAGTTCTCATTTTGAGGTCACAGTTCTCGTTAATTTGGTAATATTGTTTAAATACAAAATAAAAAGTGCCCCATACATATAAAAGAAAACTGAGATGCAACAAACCCATAAAAATTACAACAAACAACATGTTGATTTACCCATGCATCTAACAACATATATAAAAACATGAATGCATCCAGTAAGCACACATCAGACACACAACAAACACACAACAAACACACAACATTCAAATATTCATTTGCACATTGGAATAATCATAATAAAATAACATACACTTATCTTTTTATAAAATGTAACCAATTGGTTGCATACGAAGGATGAACCTCCCAGCCATAGGCGTTGCTGTTTATTTTCTCTCAACAATAGACCACCCCCGAGCTGAGGCTATGATTCAACAAGGATATATATCCCTCTAGCTATCCACTCTCTACACTCAACAACCCAAAACCAGGTTATACTCCTACAACAGTTCCAATCCACCAACTCTCTCTTCCCCACAACCTTCACAACCCAAGAAATGTACCCCCTTCACTGCTCACAATCCCTCGGGATGTACCATTATTTTATCAGGGCTTCCAATTCAATTGGTTGGCCAGGAAATATCTGAGCTAGGGAATTTTGGAACTCTCGACTGCTTTAGGAGTGCTCACAACAACCTTCACAAGGCTCTTGATCCATTTCCTTAACATGAAAATTCACTATATGCTTACTGCGTATTTTATAGGTGCACATGCCACATTTATAACATAAAACACTGCCAAACAATGGCCACCTTCAAGACAACATAGGTAGTTCTCTTCCCAACACTCCACTCTCCTCAAACTGCCCAAAATCTATATGAAAAGACTCTCTACTTTCTACATACAAATTTCCTTCTCTTTCCCCTTGATTGGTTGACTCACACTATTCCCAAGGATGATTATACTTCAACCCCATTCTCCCAATAACTATGGGATGAGAATTCTCACACCCACCCTCTTACATGAGTTTAATGATTGGATTTGGGATCACTCAACAATAAATAGAAGGTTATACACTATTGAGCTCCACTTTTGCCATGTTTTTTGTTGTACAAAAACATTCATTAATTCACCTTTTCCCGCATTTCATTGTTAATACACACCATAAACCCTAATTAAACGCCATCATTCGTCATTATATCCAATGTGGTTAATGCATCGTCTTTTCTATATTTTTGGTGGTTAAAAGATGATTATATCATGATTTACTTATGATGGTTTGTGAAGTGTGATTCTTGTACTAGCACGATCAACATTCTTGTACCATTACCACAGTTCAACATTCCCGCTCAACACTCTCATTCTGGTACCAATCATTGTTTAGCATATTCATGTGCTTTTTGGAAAAATTCAGAAACATGGGTTTTCTCTGCAGTGACATTCACATGAAGAATCCTGTGCCAAAATCCACCCAAATCACACGTGTGGACCTCTAGCTCAGGGGGAATAATTCAGCCAAATCAATAAAAGTTCTAGACAATCAACTTCGACCTCAATTTGCATGCAGATGAAGACAAATTAGAATAATCTGGAACATGGGTTTTGTTTCTAGCATGGCATATTGAGTCTCAAGCGAACTGTTTTCCAAAAAAATGAATGGTTGAGGAGTTATTGCTGGTTCTTTGATTGACATCTGCACTAGTTTCGGGATGCGCCCAAGTTTGGAAGAAACGAAATATGCCGTCTAGATATTTATAATAAACATGGAACCCTAATTAACTAATCAGTGAAAGTATTCCAGCATGATCATGGGTCCAAGATTTATGATAGTATGGTTTTAATATTTTCTAAAAATCGTATGATGTTTTCATATATTCATTTATGTAATTATTGTTTCACAAGAATGGAGGAGTATTTCCATCTTCTAGAGCAAGGATTTTGCATATAAATATGCCCATTATGTAAATCAGGGGGACGTCTGTTCTTGTTTTGGATTTGGTAGCAGAAAATGAGATTCATTAAGATAGAACACATGTGTGCTTCTCTTTTGTAAGCGAAGTTGATACCCCATTAATGAAGGTTGCTTGTTCCTGAATTTTTGTGCATTCCTCCAGCTTCATTTGATCTTTTTCGGCAGTGTTAGTCAAGTTGGGAAGGGCCCCTCAGTCCTGGGTAACGTTTTGCCTTTTTATTTTGATAGTTAGATTGCAAGTGTGGTTAATTCCGATCCACTTTATATTTTGTGCAATGTTTCATTCTTTGTTTCATAGGTGTTGTTTGATTTCAGTTTTGTGAAGTTAGTTTGCTAATTTAACTGTGAATTTCAGAGAACAAACCATAAGATAGAACACCCACAACTTCTATTCTCTTTTTCGCCTTGCAAATTTACCTTTATCTCTTAACACTCTGGATCTGTTGAAACCCACATTCACCCCACCCATATTATATTCGTACCACTCCAATCTCCAACGCTCTTCTTCTGCAAACATTTCAATGCTGCAACAAAAAAAATCATGAGAACAATGAAAAAAACAAAGCAGAACATTCAGTTGCTCCATTTTTCATTTCTATGAAGTTATGATCATGATTCACTCAATTTCGCTCAGCTGATTTGAGAGTTTGCTCTTCGTTTGGCGTTGTACATTATATTGTTTCGTGTTGTATAATGATGGTTGTGCACATTGTATTGTGAATTGCACATATTTTTATATTGTTAATTGTTTATAATTTGTTTTATTGTTAATTGTTGTATTGTACATATAGTTGTATCGTTTGTGTTATTAGCCTTATCTTTGTTGAGTTCTTGTTATATATTATTTTTATTTGTCATTATTATTATATATATTGTTTTACCATGTGATTGTAAATAGTTTTGCTATGACACCATGTGCATTATTACATTATTTATTGTATATAGCTTTGAATTATTTGTTATCTTATTCCCTTGTTATATTGTTAAAGTGTTTTAGTGTTTTCTCTTCGTTGTTTTAATTGTTTTTATCATTAGTTACCACTTTGTTATGTGAAAACTATGTAATCTTTGTATATACTAATCATTCCTATGTTGTCTTGAGAATATATTGTTATATGTTTGATTGTTATGCAATGCTAAATGATTGAAGCAATTATTGGATATGAGACAAAACTAAATCTGTACCAACACGCTCATTCCTATACATACAATAAAAGTACTCCCATACCTACACATTGATTTCTCTTTCATTTCCGGGTGTATCTTTTCTTGAGGACAAGTCTCTGAAGTGTGTTTAAGTCTTTAGGTTACATCATTTTGTCAATATAGGATTAATTAGGAGTTTGGTGGATTTTCTCATAAAAATGGTAAATTTCCCTTTAGGTCAGTAGCACACATACATGAGGGTTTGAGTAACCTCATCCAATTGATTGATTTGAATGCTAGTTTGGGTAAATTTCGCATTTACTTTCAGATTGCCTTGCTTGTTTATTTCCTGCACTTGATCTCATTTCTTGTACTTTGGATTCCTGCACTTTGAGTTTAATCCCAACTTTGCTTTCATTCATTCCATTTTGAAGTGTGTTTGCTGGCTTTAGAATAGGCTAGACTAGGCTCCAATCTTGCATTTCCTGTGCTTGCATCTCTAAGTCTACGACTCCCTGGTTGACAATTTAATGTTGGGAATTAATAGTGCATATATTTAGCCCCACATACACAATGATAATAATTTGAGGAATGTGGGTTGAATTAATACCCATGAGTAAAATCCCCCTTGGACCCCTCTCTCTTGTGGAATCATAGCCCCCCATTGTTTCCACCCCTCTCATACCACAACTAACAATTACTACTTTATTAATCATTTCAATGTTCATTGTATACAATTCCCCCCTTAACCATATCAATCAATATGAGATCTTTGCCCCAATCATATCGGCTCAACTACCTAATTTGCATTTATACAATTACATTATAATTTATAGGGATTAAAACTAGGGATGTTGCATTCCTCTCCCCCTTATTTTTTCACCATATTCAATGGACAATACCATATGGTGTACATGCAATTATAATTCTAGGATCCCCGACCTTTAATAAACATATAGGCTCTCCAACATAATATCACATAGACATTCCAGCCTAAATATAAATACATAGCCACTCCGTCCCCAAAACATAGATGCATAGACACTTCGGCCCCAAAACAAAGATACATAGGCACTCTGAGACCAAAACAAAGATACATAAACCATGAGCATTCCCCTACAACTACCTCGATTTCCACGAGCTCTCTTCCTCTTGAATTTCCCAACCCAAGGAATGTACCCCTTTCATTGTTCTCAGTCCATCGGGTCGTACCAATAGTTTATCAGGGCTGACCCAAGGAATGTGCACTCTTCACTATCCTCAGTCCATTGAGATGCATCATTTGTTTATCAAGGTTTCTATGACACATTTAACTAGGAATCCCACTACTGGGATCTCAAGGGACTCACTGCTAGGAAAAATACCAGTATAAATAACCAGTAGCAACCTTGTTGTTGCAGTACAAATCACATAGGAGTTCACTCTTCAGGCCTGACAACTTGGTTCTTCGAAAATAAAAATCCCACACAGGAGTTCACTCTTCAGGCCCGACAACCTGGTTCTTCTGAGAGTCTGAAAACTTGCTTCTTCTCTTCTTTTATAGAGTTTTGCTTCCTTGATTTACTCTCCCTCTAGGCTTATGCATCCCTTTCACTGTTATATAGTTCCTCAGGAAATCAATCATTTTCCAAGATGTTCTTGTGTAGAAAAATTCCAAATCACTACTAGACTTCCACTAGCAATCTATGAATTGTGGCAATCATCCCATCTGCATCATATGCATACAACCAATATGAGACATCATCATACAAATTTTCAATTATAAATTTCCAATATGTTTTATACAGGAAAATATAATTTCTCAAGCATGAGTTTTCTACTCAATATGTTTGTCTCTTTCAGCTATAGATATCAATCTTCCTTATGGGCTTACATCCTTGCCATATACAAGACCATTCTCCCTTCAATTTTCTCAATTTCCATGCAGCCAAACAATTTGTTAGCATATCATAACAATTTTCAATTATTAATTTCTCAAATTTGTTAGCCATGTGTGAGTTTTCTTCTCATTATGTTTGGCTTGCATAGAGGTAGGCGTCAGTCTTCTATATGGGATTACATCCATACCATATCCAAGACCATTCTCCCTACAATTTTCTCAATTTTCTTGCAGCCAGACAAATTGTTAGCAATTTTAAATTATAATTTTTCAAAATTGTTTTATACAGGAAAATAAAATTTCCTAGGCTTGAGATTTCTGCTCATTATGTTTGGCTCGCGTAGTAGTAGGAATCGGTCTTATTTATGGGATTACATCCATGCCATATCCAATACCATTCTCCTTGCAATTTTTTCAACTTTAATGCAACCAGACAAATTGTTAGCATTCATGCACATTTATAACAGTTCATGAAATGATCTCAGAATTGTATCTAACTAGCAAAATGATTATTTCCAGCCATTATTCATATTGAAATGAAATGAAACTATCATTCATGTACCTACATTATCAACGTACGAATATTTTCATAATGCAATCAAACTTCAACAATAAATAAAACCAATGTGCCAACAATCATGGACACATCTACACAATGCATCCTTGCATTGGCTCTGAAATACCATATGTTCTTTTCATGTATTCCACCATGTGAATTGGAAATTCTGGCCAACGCCTCGACACATTATCCAAACTCTTCCCCAATTACTTCCTCGATTATTTGTATACCTTCCTCTTCAACCCATACACAAACACTACGAACCTGATCCCTTAGTGCTCTCTTGTGTCGGTAAAGAGGTTGCAGTCCAAACATCGATTACATAGGGGGAAAACCATCAGTCACTTGTATGGAACTATATCCCTTCCATTTCCAACCATATCATGGCCTCACACATGACCATCTCTAATGGCATCCATTGCTAAATAGGAGTAATGTCTCCTAGCTTAACTTAGTTATGATCTCATAACCAACATAACACAATATGCAATTAAATTTATCATAAATGCATTCAAGCATTACTTGGCATGTGAGTATGCAAGACGTTTTTATTTTACTTTTATTTTTTATTTTTTTATATCAATTTCAAATATTGAAAATTTGATTGAGGGAATTCTTACCTCAATTCCCTTCAACATTTATGCATCCTAACAAGCCCAAATGCATACATATATGGCTGTTATCAATTCACTTGATGCTATCTGACCAAATAATATTGTTGAGGCAACTTGCAGGCTCCCTTTTATTGACTTCTTTATCAATATCTTACCATCCTCATTTTTTTCTTCATACGAATAGTTTTTTCATATGCAACAACATCATCCACATCTCTAGTCAAGTTATAACAATTTCATTGGATACAAAATCCATTATTAGTCATATCCAAATATCACAATATCATTATTTTATGGACATATATAACCACAAATTACTCTTAGTCTACAATTATGCCATATCAATTTCTTGCAAATCCCTATTCATCTGCTCAAGACTAAACTGCTTCCAATGGAATGCTATATTTTTAAGTGTTACTTAGAAATGAAATTAAACCTTCATTATTCCATCCTTTTTTTCACCTATACCAGGATTTCACTGCGCACTGTGATAACATAAATTGCTTTCTTGCTTTGGGTACTTTTATATACAAGTAGCTAAGCCACATATAACAATTCCTTCTTCTTTTCACATATACTAGGCTTTCACTGCACACTCTGATAATAAAAATGGATTTCTTGCTTTGGGTACTTTTAGATACAAGTATATAAGCCACAACTAACAATTCATTCTTCTTGTATTCCTATACTTGCACATGACTCATCCACTCCATGAGTCACACCTCACCTCATGAGACCCTCTCATTTCTCTTGCAACAAGTTTTCCACCTTCACCACATCTCTACCTTCAAGACTATGGAGTCTTCCTTAACTCTTTGTGCATGCAAATGACATTATTCACCAACTAGATTCATATTCATGTGAGAATATCTATTGATTCTCCTTTGCAATCCATTCAGAATATGTAGCATCTTAATACTAATCTTTCTATCCACTTCCTGATTCCTTTGCCAACCTTTCACTAACTGCACTGTATCCCTGCACTTCCCTTTGCAACACTTTGATGATTTAGCCAACTATATAAGCTTGACTCGTTGGAATACTGAGAGGGGTGGGTGGGTGAATCAGTATGAACAATTTTACCACTTTTAACCACAATATATATTCTTCAACTTTATCAATAATATTCAACAATTTATTATCAATGTATCATCTATGATTTCATTCAATATATCATAAGAAACATCACATCAAATACAAAGTACACTAGTATTTACGTGGAAACCCAAATGGGAGAAAACCACATAATTATTTCCTATATAAATAAATAATTAATTCATAGTTAGCACCAACTTCCAAATTCTCTAGCTGTAACTAGAAGGAGGCTCCAACCCCCTATTTGCAAGCTCCAACCTGAAGGAAGCTACAAATCCCTGAATTCTTTAGCTCCAACTAGAAGGAAGCTACAACCCCCTGATTCTCAAGCTCCAACCTGAAGGAAGATCGAACTCCCTGATTCTCCGGCACCAACCAGAAGGAGGCTACAACCCCCTTTCCTTGCCCCGTCCTTCCGCCCTCGAATATAAGTGTAGACCAAATTGTCACTACCAAAAACACTACCACTGCCAACCTGTCACTGTATCCAACCTGTTACTGTATTAACTTGTCCAAACTATCATTGATCAACCTGTCCTGTAAATGTGTTGAAACTGCACATCATAGATCTAGCTGGGAATTGACATACACAGTTGCAGAGAAAATAGAAGAAAAGAGAAGCAAGAGAGAAAGAATGGAATAATTATCATTAACCAAATGAATGAATGATAATTTACACTTGATATACTCTGTATAACTCAACCAATGAGCACAGGAGGAGAATACAATGCACCATAGTGGTGGTCTAGAGTGATCTGGACACACACCAATAGTTACGGGAGTAAACTGCCACCTAGTCTAGTCTCTTGGGCAGTTACGGGAGTGAATTGCCACCTAACTAGTTAACTAGTCTATCAGTCTTCAATTAACTGACTAAAACAGAGTGAAGTGAGGAGGAGATTAGGGAATCATGAGTAATGCGCTAGTCTGGTGATTATCCCAAGGACAATGCACATTAGCCGGTGATGATCCCAATGCTGCATGGTGATAATACAACGTGGCATCTAGACTTCACTTAACTGATCAAACTGAAGTGTGAACTGAAGAGAATATTCCCCTAGAGGAATATTTTCCCTAAAATATAGGAGACTGAATAATGACTAATAAACATAGGAAAAACCTTAGGAAAAAGAAATCCTAGGTGTGTGTGAAGTAACTCCAACACCCCCCTAAACATCACTATGGTGAAAATAAAGAATGGGTCCCAACAATGAGGCCATGTTAGGTACCCAAATACAAAAAATACAATGAAATAAAAGAGGAAAGAGGGAAAACCTCATGGGAACCCNCCCCCCCCCTCAAAGTACAATGTATGTAAAAAGAAGAACTGGCAGTTGCTAGGAAATTGTGTCCTTCACTCCAAGACAACTTTTCAGAGAATGTAAATTCTTCTTAGTGAAGGTCTTGGTGAATATGTTTGCATTCTATTCTGCAGAAGGAAAAAACTGCAGATCGATGATCCCCTCGTGTACTAAGTCCCAGATGTAGTGCATGTGGATCTCAATGTGCTTCATCCGCTACCTCTGAACTAGATCTCTACAAAACTTTAGAGTGCTCTGGTTGTCACACCAGATGGCGATCGATCGGTGAAACTGAATTCCCAACTCAGTGAGAAATTGTTGTAGCCACATAGCCTGAATGGTTATTTTAACTACCTCTCTATACTCTACCTTGATTGAAGATAGAGCAATAGAAACATGCTTCTTTCTCAACCAACAGATAGGCCCGGAACCAAGACTGAGTGAGTAACCAGATGTGGACTTCCGATCAATGCTATCACCAACCCAGTTAGAATCAGTGAACCCAATGAGGTCCAATGTAGAGTTTGTTGAATAGTGAAGCCCAAAGGTGATGGTGCCCTCTACGTATTGAAGGATACACTTTGCAACCTTCCAATGTAGCTCATGCGGCTCCTACATGAACCTGGAGACTGTTCCATTTGCATATGAGAGGTCTGGTCTGGAGTGTGTGAGATACAACAAGCTCCCCACTAGCTATCTGTATAGTGTGCTATCAACCAGTGGAGTGTCCCCACCATCCTCAAGTTTGATCCTAATAGGAAAGGAGTTGGGGAAAACTTGCAGTCTGTCATGTGAAATCTCTCAAGGAGATCTCGTGCATACTTGGCCTGAGACAGTTTTATGCCTCATGCATCCTGACTGATCTCGAGTCCAAGGAAGAAATGTAGTGGACCCATGTCCGTCATCAAGAACCTATCATGTAGAATCCTCTTGACTGCAACAATCACTGAATTCGAGAAACCGATGATCGACAAATCATCAACATACAAAACTAGGAGTAGAAGTGAATCAACCGTCCTGAGCATGTAAACATTCGGGTCTGATTTACAACGTACAAAGTCTGTGACAACAGGTAGGAGTCCATATTGGCTTACCATGCCCTCAGAGCCTATTTGAGGCCATAAATAGATTTCTTTAGTCAAAAAACCAAAGATGAATCCTACATAAATCCTTGGGGCTTCTCCATATAGATCTCCTCAGAGAGATCACCGTGAAAAAATGCATTCTTCACGTCCATCTAATGGAATTCCCATCCCTTGGCTACTGCAATGGCAAGTTCCAAACGTATGGAATCCATCTTCGCTACTGGAGTGAAGGTCTCGTCATAGTCAATGCCATGCACCTACTGAAAGCCTTTGGAAACTATCCCGGCTTTGTATATGCTAATATGTCCATCCGCTGCGCTCTTGGTCCTGTATACCCATCTGCACCTGACAATTTTTCTTCCATAAGGAAGGGGAACCAGATCCCAAGTCTGGTTCTCGAGGAGGGAGTTGTACAGGTGGAAGAACAAATGTGTCTGCATGTGGCTATTGAGGTACATGCGAGACACTTTCCTTGAATTGGACACTTCACTCAATGATGAGCTGGTTCAAGGAAAGATCAATAACTCTGTATCCCTTCACATTGTCGGGGTATCCAATAAAGATACACTCTATGCTCTGTGGATCAAGTGCCTTCCTCTTTTCAGAGGGAATCCGGGCTGATGCACGTGAACCGAAAATACTAAAGTGGGTCACTTTTGGTTTGAGGCCGCTCCAAGCCTTGTAGGGGGTCTTATCCTTGATAGATCTATGGGGAGACCTGTTTTGGATATAGGTTTGACAATTAAGTGCTTCAACCCATAATCTCTATGGAATTGACTTTGCATGTAGCATGCAAGATGCCATCTCTTTTAGAGATCTATTTTTCCGCTTAGCAACTCCGTTTTGCTGCGGAGTATAGGGAACCGTGTGCTGCAACTGAATCCCTGCCTCATGAAAAATATTCTTTATCTCATGGTTGACATACTCCCTATTGACGATTAAAATCACAACGATGAATACTGCCCGCAAAGGATTGCTAAGCTCTATTATTTATTTATGATAATAGTAATTAACTAGTAGGTGAGACCCCCTTGTAGACTAGAGGTGATATGATGGATGTGTTTCTCTTATATGTTTTCTACTACTATGATGTTTCCTACATAGTCTTCTACCATTGATGATGCAAGTCTTGGTTTCATTCGTTATGAAAACATGGTTGGTTGATGTATTATTGCTAAACGTTGTTGGTAGCCACTTGCAATACAGGGCAATGCTATGGATATCAGGATTACTTTGTTTTACAGGTGTTATGTTATGCATTGATTAATGATCTTTCACATGATTTTATGCAAAGAGATAATATGATGATATGGGAGCTTGATCAAAACAAAAAGGAAAAAATATGGATAGGTCCTAAGGCTATGGAAAACAATTTATATATAAACCTTGAATGTATATATAATAGTGACAAATGGGAAGTGATGGACCTAGCTGTTATACTATGCGTTTTTGGTTAAGGAATTATATGGGAAGCACATATGGTAATGTTAACATATGTTTATTGTTAGAGTTGTGATATGTTTCGGGTGGCGCACTATACAATGGATATGGCATTGAATTTTGGATATACATTGAATTAATGTGATGTTATGGTAATGAGCTGGCTCATACGTGAAATTGAATAGGGCTAGGTGAGGAAGAGACATGCATTTACTACACGTCACTCCAAACCACCCTCGATCCCGTCACCCTAGCATAGTTTCATTTTGCGCTGTTGGTTGTGGAAGCTCTGCGATTTCAGGTTTTGAAAGGGAAAACACAAGCCAACTCTTCCTTGAAGTGAATTTTCTAGGTATGAACCCTTTGCTTTCCATCCATGATGGTCCCTCTGTAATATGAATCAACTTGTTGGCTAAGGATTGCATGATTTTTGTGTTTTTCTTGAGTTTTTGACTGGGTATCAATGTTGTGTTATGATGTTCTCTGTGATTACTGTGGAATGTTGGCGTTTTGAAAAAAAGGAATGAGTGTTCTTGCTTTGTAAAGCTTGTGCATTGGTTATTGGTTAAAATAAATGTTGGTAAGCTTGGGTTTGATTCTCGTTCTCTGTGAAAAATGATGACAATAGTGCAACAATCTATGAGTTTTATTCGTGCGGGGTTTTACCACCAGCCTGGGTATTAGTGATGTCAACCATTCTCTGTTTCGGTCATGGTTGTGATTTGTTCTCTAGGTTGTAATATAAATATCGATAGTGGTATTGTTCTTACTCTATTTGGTCGAGCCCCGAGTTATTGTTTGTTATGGATTTCTCTTCACTATCACCGAAAGCATCTCACAGTCCAATATTTGTATTTACCAGAATATTAAATGGAGGCCTGTGTATGTATTGAGTGGCCATGATTTGTGCTTTGGATTTCTTTCCACAAGTGTTTTAAATGTTCGCTCATCTCATCTCTGCGGTAGTGGCTGACTGATATGTTGGTAAACCTCACTTTCAAATTTGTTTCGAATGTTATGAACCTCTTTGGTGTTTGGAAGAGACACAGTCTCTCTGTGTCTTTGAGGGGTATTCCTGGTTTAGACCAACCCTCGTTTCCTCTCTGAAGTTAAGCTTTAAAATATATCCGCGTGTACATGGTTTGTTGAGTTCAGATTTTTGTGTTCAGACTCGGGCACCTTTTAGCTTTGTCAAGGTTTTGGGGTTATAAGTTAAAAGACCGTGGTGTTTTCAAAAGAGCATGACTCTCTATTATTCCAAGATTATACT
The DNA here is from genome assembly GCA_009831015.1 of Picea engelmannii. Classification (NCBI taxonomy): domain Eukaryota; kingdom Viridiplantae; phylum Streptophyta; class Pinopsida; order Pinales; family Pinaceae; genus Picea; species Picea engelmannii. The sequence goes on along the minus strand of ML778565.1, from coordinate 620,952 downwards.
TGATTACTTGTGGTTGATTCTCAGTGATAAATTCTTTTAGGAGGTAAAAGGATTACGATCTCTCTGTGTTTTCGAAGATTAAGCACACTCTCATTACCTCTCTGCAATAAAGTTTTAAAGAACCCAACTTGGTTGTATTGAGCTCGATTTATTTTTGTTCTTCTCGGGCACCTTTTTTTTTTCTCTATCAAGATTTTGATTACAAGTTAAATGAATGGTATATTCTATCTAAAAAAAGGGGGGCACAGGCTCTTTGACCTCAAATACCATCTCTTGGTCGAGTCTCTGTATTTCCTCTCTGTGATGAAATTGTTTTTGAAAAGGAAAAGGGTATGGGCTACTTACAACCCCAGAACTTTCCATTTGGCCGATTATGGATTTTCCACTCATTGTTGTGCTAAATCCTAACACGATCATGATTCCATCTAAAGTTTCAAAGGCACCTGTGTGAGTGATTGTTTCACCAAACATGATCTTGGTCCTGTCAATATTAAAGGAGACTCCTGTGTGTGAGTTGGTTCTGTTCTCTTCATGCATTTTATGGCTTTGTCTTTTATTGAGCATTTCTTTTAAACAAAAATAGGTACATGTTAATGCACACAAATCTCAAGCTCATAGCTAAATGTTGTTGGTTAAATGATATTGTTGAATCAAGATTGGTGTCGATCACATTGTTGATGACCTGTGTGTGATTAAATTGGGCCCGATTATTGGTTGGATAGGAAAATATCAGCATTAGAGTATACATGAACATGGCTCGAATGGTTATGATGTTAATGTGGTATTGGAAAAGATATTTGCATAGTTATTGTATAGGATGCATAGATTGATATAATTGAAGAGTTCTAGGAAATTGAATTGTTTTCTTTATTGAAGATAACAAACAATCTGTATGCAATTAAGGAACAGTTAAATGTTTTGAGTCTTAAAAGTGGATGCTCGTTGGATTATAATTGAAACAAAGTTATGATTTTTGTTTGATCTAATTTATTTTATGAACAATATCCGTGTTATTCCCTCTCATTTTATCACTTTTTTGCTCATTATAACCCCCTCACGATCCCAAATTCATTTTTACATGCCCTGTTCACTAAAATAAAATTAAAACTCTATATGGCAGTGATGAAGGATGACACAGAAATAGGTGGCAGCTAATACATTTTGGTATTGATTGCACAATCAATTATTTTATGAATTGTTGAGCAGTACTCGTGTTCTTACTCCCTGTCATGATATTAGTTTTTCTCTCATTACAATCCCCCCAGATATTCCATGAACCCTATTTGACTCCCTTCTCTTTTAACAATTATTAAATAATTATTATGGATTGGATTGCATGGGTCTTATGTTAATTTCCGATCCAAACTTTGTTTCATATAAAGAGAATGTCATGTATGGTCTGTTAAGGGCTAGTTGCTAATAAATTGCTACATACATGATGCGTTTCTTCAACAGAGGCAGTCATGGCAGAAACAATAGGGGAAGAGGTCATTGGAAAAGAGGGCTTAGAAGGCCTAGATTCTTAATACATTTTGATGCCGACCCTTAGGACTTGAACCAAAATTTTCAAGCTGGGTTTTTCAATTGGATTGGACAAGGGATAATTCAACCTAGACTAGAGAGGCCACCCTTCCAGCCCCAAAATGTTCTTGGTATCCTTGTGCCTCCCCATGTATCTTTGCAACCAGAATTTACCAAGAATGATGGATGGCGGGAGATTGTTCATCCGACAGTCTCCCACCATCGTGGCAGGACCAACTTGTCATTGTCTCCTCCTCCTCCACCTGTAAAGCCAAATTCTCAAATTTCCCCTACACAATCACCTATTCAGTCCTCCCATGCAAGCAAACAACTCAAAACTGAGGCTCCTCTGCAAGACAAAGGTAAAGATGTTGCTTCCCCCTCATCTCCTTCAAGTGACTCAACCAAGTTAGTGTCCTCTCGCATGCACCCGAGGGACGATTTCTCCCATGTTGTTAGTGATATTAAGCCTCAAGGTTCCACCTAACCTAAGTCTAATTCGGGGAATTCCAAAGGGGACAACAATGACAAAAGAAGAATTGCCTCTCAAAGTGGCAAATATGGATTTTGATTTATGTGTTTATAATTGAATTGTTGAGGACAATGGACTGCAGAAAATTTTGGAGAACAAACTATTTTTTGGGATATTGTGGATATTTACACGTTTTGGATATAATTTGAAATATTTCTAATATTTAAATTTCAAATTTTGGAAATAAATTGTGGGAGTGACAAGGAGGCATGTGTTAAATTGGTTGTCTAATTGTGTTTATTTTTGTTAATAAATAAAATGGATTCACAAGGGGTCCCACCTACTTAGTTATTGTTTAATAAAAGACCCTTAGTTATGATTATTATTATTTTTTTTTACAAAAACGGTTATGGATTGTATTAATGGGGTGGACTAGCCACAGAATCGGTTACAAATTAGCCTCAAGTTTTTTCGGGCCTATTTTTCTGCACCATTCTACCTCTATATCGAAAGGATTGTGATCTGCACTATATTCTGTACGCCTTCAGTATCTATTTCTGTGTTTCAACATCTATTTCTGTGTTTCAGCATCTATTACTGTGTTCAACATCTATCCAGTACTGTGTTTCAACATCTATTTCAGTACTGTGATTCAGCAACTGTTACATCACTGTAACATCCCTGAGATTCAACATCTGTTACCGCACTGTTGCAACACTGTGTTTCAGCATCTAAACAACACTGTGTTTCAGCATCTGAACAACACCATTTTTCAGCATCTGAATAGCCTTGTGTTTCAGCAACTGTGACAACAATATTTCAACACTGTGTTTCAGCAACTGTAACAGTACTGTGTTTCAGCCTCTGTTACAGCACTGAGTTTCAGCATCTGTTTCAGCACTCTGTTTCAAAATTTGTTACACACTGTTACAACACTGTGTTTCAGCAACTGTAACAGCACTGTGTTTCAACAACTGTAACAGTACTGTGTTTCAGCATCTGTTACTGTGCTGTTTCAGCCTATGATCCAGCACTGTTTCAACACTTCCTCTCTCAACTTCCTCAGACCTTCGCACCTGCACTTTGGATTCCTTCCTGGCAGTTTTCAGAGATCTGCAATTTCTGACTGGAGAACCCCTGATGGGATCTTCTCCCCGGACTCTAAGGGATTGGTTCATGATTTTCTATTCCATTTACGTAGATGACTCCCTTGCCCAGGGAGGTTCCTCTGTTCACTTCGTGGTCTGCCAACTGATTAATATTCCTGAGGACGTGGTAGAACTTCACCTCTTCGAAATCTTTCATCTGATCTGTAACCTTCTTATAATAGTGTTCCAGCCCCATGTTTTTGGGAGCCCTCCTCTGATTGAGAGCTTGTATAAAAATTCTAGAATCGCCTATGACAACCAATTTTACTATTGATAACCTTCTTACCTGAGCCAACCCCTGCCAGATTGCTAAGATTTTAGCTGTGTTATTGGTGTTCTGACCCAGCCCCCAGGCAAAGCTGAGCACAATTTTCCCTGAGATGTTGAGCAGAACCCCTCCGCTTCCCGCGGGGCCATGATTCCCTTTCGAGGCCCCATCCACATGCAGGATATGTTTCTCCAAAGAAGATCTCCACTTTATGAACTCTTGTTCCTCCAGCCTAATTTCCCAATGGGAGTAGTGTTTGGGAATTTTCTTGGTTCTGTTCAGGAGGGAGGGCTCAAGCTCGTGGAACCAGGCATACTCATCTTTGTTAGGAGTTACTTCGTTGGTGACATTTGTTTTTGAGGCTACCAGGTCACCCAACATCGCTTTAACTTTGAGAGCCGTTTGGGTCGGCGTCCTTGCGATATCCCTGAAGATTCTACTGTTGCGTTCCAGCCACAGTTTCCAGCAGACTACTTTCGGCACCCACATCCAGCAGTGTTTTAGAAGGCTCAAGTTGGAAAAGGAGAAGGGAGCCAAATCGACCCAGGAGGTAAACAAGGAGGTAACGGAAGCAGGAAGGGGCACATTCAACTGGCCAAGAATGAGATTCCAAAGTTCCAGAGCAAAGGGGCAAAGGAGAAAGAGGTGGACAGAAGTTTCAGCCTGACAAGCACAGAGAGGGCATCTAGAGGGCCCTTCCCAGCCTCTTTTGGAGAGATTTTCCCAAGTAAGGATACAGTCATGCAGAAGAGACCAGCAGAAGAGATCTATTTTGGGAAGGGAAGGAAGGAGCCAGAGATTTTTCCACATCGAAGGGTCAGGGGCAACCCAAGGGATTGCCTGCAGGGCTGCATAACCAGCGGTAGCTGAGTAACAGCCAGACGAAGAGCCCCAACCTCTTTTGTCCTTTTTCCTAGCCGAGGAGGGGGAGCACCCTTGAAGAGCTTCCAGGAGAGTTCGAGCTTCAGTTTCTAAAGTCTGCGGATAGTCTCCCAAGTGCCACTTGAGCCACAAGCCACCCTGGTCCCAAACTGAAAGGTCCCACAGAGTGAATTTGCTATTAGAATGGAGCCAACTTTTAATGTTATCCAGCCCTTCCAGAGATCTTAAGGGGGTCTGTCCTAAGATAGAGTCTTCCCAAAACTTGATTTTTCTGCCATTTCCCGAAATCCAAGAGAGCCTTGAGGTAATCAAGTCAAGAGCCTTAAGGCATAGAGAAAGGATGGGAGAACCTTTCCTAGTCAAGGGAGGGTGCTCTAGGCACCTTTCTTTGTGACCACAAAAGTATTTGGTCCTTAGGGATTTAGAGCTCCAAGTGGAGTTACCTCTTATCATTTTCCAAAGAATCTTACCTCCCATGGCCAGGTTTTGGGTGGCCACATCTCTGACTTGCAGCCCCCCTTCCATCCTGGGGGCTTTAACCTTATCCCAACTGAAAAGGTGCATTTTTTCCCCCTCATTCCTTCCCCCTTCCCAAAGGAATTTTCTCAAGATATTGTCTATTTCTCTCACAATTCCTCTTGGAGCTAAGAGAAGGGAGGCCTGATAGACAGGAAGAGAGGTGAGGACCGAGTTTATGAGGATTAATTTCCCAGCTTTGTTCAGCCAGGTTGTTCCCCAGGCCAAGATCCTGGTTTTCATCTTGTCCATCAGAGGCAACCATAGGCTGCTTTGACTAGCGGGATTCCTAGATATTTTATGGACTCCCACGTGGAAGTTCCTTCCATTTCCAGCGCTCTGGCAATACCAATCATTTCTATAGGAGGGCAGTTCCAGCCATAAATTTTACTCTTCCTCAAGCTGATTTCACTACCTGAGATTTCAATGTAGTTGTCCAATTATTTCTTGAAGGCTCTTGCTGTGGGGAGGTTGGCTTGGCCCAGAAGGAGCGTGTCATCGACAAATTGAGCATGGTTTATTCTCTCAACTCTTGGAGCAATTGAGAGGCCAATTAAGGTGCGTTGCTGCAGGCTCTTATTCAACTGAAAACTTAGCATAGAAGCTTGAATGGCATAGAGCAGGGGGGACAGAGGGCAGCCCTGTCTAAGTCCCCTTGAGGCTTGGAAAAACTCCACAGGTCTGCCATTAACCAAGGGGGCAATCCATGGCCCCTCTATGCAGGCCTTTATCCAGCGAACCATATGGGGGTGAAATCCCATCTTGAATATCACAGCAAAAAGGAAATTCAGCCGGACTCTATCAAAGGCATTCGCCAGATCCAGTTTTATTAGCATTCCTTTTTCCTTCCTTTGACAGCTTGAGTGGATGGCCTCTTGCACAAGGATGATATTGTCCTGGATTTGTCTCCCCTGAATGAAGCCCCCTTGGTTCTCCGGGATGATCCTGGGGAGGACTTTTTTGATTCTGTTTGCTATTACTTTGGTGATGATTTTGTACCCCGTATTGCAAAGCGAAATAGGACGAAATCTTGCAAAGATTTGGGCATCTTTCTCTTTGGGGATTAAAGCTACAAAGGAGGAGTTGGTGCTCCCTCCAATTTTTCTACAGTTCTGAGATTTCCTCACCATTTTGACTAGATCTTTTTTGATTATATCCCATCAGGCTGTATAGAATTTGGGCGTGAATCCATCAGGCCCGGGGGCTTTATTCGGGTTCATTGCTTGGATAGCTTTGCTGATTTCCTCTATCGTGATAGGGGCTGTCAACAATCGGTTGTCATCTTCATTTAACAGTTTGGGGACCACCTTGAGTGGATAGAGATCCGTGCTATGGGGGGCCTCCAACTCTTCGGTAAACAGATTTTTATAGAAGGAGTGGGCTGCTAGTTTGATCTCCTCAAATTTTTTGAAGGTTTGCCCCTGAAAATGGATCTCTCTGATTGAGTTGTGATTTTTCTGGGATTCTGCCTGCTTGTGGAAGAAAGAAGTATTTTTATCTCCTGCTTGAAGCCAGAGACTTCTCGACTTTACTCGCCAGTACTCTTCCTCTTTTCTCAGGGCTTTGTGAAGCTTCTTTTGCAGCTCCACCTTGTCGTTCAACTTTGCTGGTGTGACAGGGGTAGACTCCATATGAAGCTGATGATTCTCCAAGGACCTGTGGGCTTTTTTTCTTTCCTGCAAGGGGGAAGGCAGGTTCTTAGCCCAATTTTTGAGATCCACTTTGAGACTTCTCAGTTACTCTTCCCAAATGAAGGACGGTGAACCCGACACACTCTTCTTCCAGGATTCTAGCACCAGCTCGAGGAAGCCTTCTGAGGTGACCCATAGGGGGCAGAAGCGAAAGGGAATCGGGCCCAGATTTTCTCCACGGGTAAGGGAAAGGGAGATGGGCTTATGATCCGAGGTGTAAGCTTGCAGAATTTCAGATGAGGCAAACAGGCCCAGGGTTAAAAAGGAAGAGTGAACCAGGAATCGGTCTAAGCGGGCTGTAATGTGCCCCGGTCCCGCTCTTTTGTTGTTCCAAGTGAATTTTCCTTTACTAGGTTTGATATCCTCCAGATCCCAATCTAGCAAAAAGTCTTCAACCCAATCCCGGGCCGGATCTCTTACAGGGGTTCTTCCTTTTTTTCCAGAGAGGGCTAGGGTGACATTCAGGTCTCCGGCAAGAATAAGATTCTCATGATGGTTAGTAGAGAGGAAGTTATTCAGGGATTCCCAACAATCTTTTTTTTCCGATAAAAGAACAGGAGCATAAATATTAAAGAGGCTAACTTGAAGTCCAGACTCGCGGTGCTGCAGCTTCGTGAATAGCCAATGGATGGTATTATGCTCTTCGATCAGGTCTAGCGTTGAGGAGTTCCAGAAGGTGGCTAGACCTCCTGAAGCTCCCCTGGCACTTACAGCTCTACCTGCTCCTTTTTTCCAGAAATTTTTGCTAGCCCGGATGGTCTCAGGCTCTGCCATCTTCGTCTCCTGGATCAGCAGTACATCCGGGGAAGTCATTCTGACTAGATCTTTGACCGCTTCTTCTTTTAATTTGCTTCCCAACCCCCTACAGTTCCAGGAGACGAAAATCATTAGGAGCCGGAGGGGGGGGGGTGGCTCCTTTCGAAGCCTTACCTTTTTTTGAGGATCTTGTTTCTATCATATCCGGGA
>ML778565.1:587114-612409 GCA_009831015.1 Picea engelmannii | reverse complement strand
GCCATGGCCGACGCTGGCTGCAAATGCGTACCCGAGGCGGACTTCCACGAACCCTAACACATCCACGCGATTTCCAGTATCGATGTTTCAATGTTACTTATTAGTTATGATTATTATTATTACTCCCCCTAAACTAAAATTAGTTAAGTTTTAGTTAACTTAACCAAATGAGGTAGTTGAACTACTTCAACTAATTTGGAATGCATAAAATCAAAATGAGAAGGAAGAACAAGGGGAGAATAGAAGGAGAAAGCAATACTAAGGTTTTCTCTTGAGTTTTATTAAGATAGTTCAGTTTTCATTCATTCTTCAGTTCATTAGAGGCCTAATTCTATTTTTGACAGCATGGTCCTATTGTAGACAACAAGTTTCAAAGTTGAACCATATCATTCAGATGCTTGTTTCATAGGTGTTGATCTATCTTTGATAGTCTGTGTATACTTGTCTGTTTATGAATTGAGTTTCATGAATGATAAAGGATATTGTGCAGAGTCAAGTGGGCAGCAATCTGTGGCAAGTTGGTGCATATTTTAAAGTTCAGTTTTTACTTCTTGTCAGAGTCCTTTTGTATGGTTTTCATCGGGGATATCTAAGTTTGACCTTGGTCCATGCCCTCAAAGGGATTTTTGTAAAGAGAAGGATACTTTTGATTTCTTGGAATGAAATAAAGCGATTGCTATTCTGTCTCATTTGTGTTAATCTGTGACTTGGTTACTTTTTCTTTTGATCTCCACATTTACTTTTTTGCAATCTACATATGTTTAGAAAATTATATAATTTTTTTATATTTTGCAGCAATATTTTCATTTAAAAAGTTAGTCTAAGCCCTTGTAATTAATACTCGTGGATTGGGAAATACATTTTTGAGGCTATAAAACATAGGGTAATATTCCCGACTATCTTGCCTTAGCCAAGCAAGATTCGAAAATGCTTGAGTAAGATAAATTCATATCTTTTCCTCAACATTTATTTGGCAACCATACTAGGGAGATCTTCCATATCTCTCTGGTTGATTGCATGCTTGATTATCATTGAATATATTTATATTTATGCTTTTGATTCTTTGCTGTTTCTTTTCTTCATGACTGTACCTATTGCAAGGCATCACAATATTGAGCCCGGTCTTAAAGATCAGACGAACATTGCTTTAACCTTGTTTAATACCATCTTAGAGACCGCTAATACCCATATTGAGCTTGAATGCTTGTGGGAAGTGATTGAACAAGATATAAGTGTCCGAGAACGTTGGGAAGCTAGGCAGATACATCCTAGGAATCAACCATAGCTTTTTTTCCCCTAAAGTTTTGATCTTCTTTTCATGTCCTTAAACCCTCACATCTCTAGGAGAAGAAGAGGTTTATCACATGAGATCAAACCTATTGCTAAAATAGGAAGAAGAAACGTTGTTTTGCTAACCCAACAAAGTACTCTAAGGAGAAATTTGTCGGATTCAGCCAGTTCTTCTTTGTCTCCCTTACCTATCGTTCACAAGATGTCATCTAGTGGTGGCTCTGGTGGCACTGGAGGTGCTTCTTAAAATGAAACTTCAACCTCGTTAGTGATTGGTAGCTTATATACTCATCAAGTTCTTGTCCAATCTACTACAAACCCCACCAAGGTCATAAAAAAGTATGGTCTTTTTCAGTTTGAAGAAGATGCTACAAGTACCCCGTGGCATGTTTCCTCTCCTCTTAACCTAGCACCTGCTACTCCCCCACTTCCTAATTTCAAAGAGCATCTCCCTAGGTTTTCAGGGAATACCATGGTCACTACGAATGAACACTTGGTGGTATTTTCTAATGCCTGTCACAACATAGGAGCCAATGACAATGACACTTGTATGCGCTTATTTGTTAATTCCCTTGAAGGGAAGGCAACGACCAATTTCTTTGACCTTCCTCCCAAGATTATTTCCACTTGGGAGGAACTAGTTTATTGGTTCAAGTATACATATGGGCAGTCTAAGAGCCCAACTGAGCAGTTACAGGAGTACAATAACATTTCTTATAAATATGGTGAGATTATCAAGTCTTTCAACTTGCATTTCACCAAGTTATATAACTAAATCCCTGAACTCATTTGCCCTCAAAACCAAGCCGCTTTTATGCATTACTATAATGCTTTACCTTCCCCCTACCGTCATAGGCTTGAATAAAAGGCCATTGAAAACCTTGGTTCTTCTCTGCATTCTTGTTTAGAGTATGAAAAACAACTTGAAAGAATAGGTCTTCACAAGGGAGACTCAGTTAAATAGACATACATGTCCACCCTCTTACAACTTGTACAAGACACGAATAATCGAATGATAGCGTATGAGCGGAAGGGAAATGTCCCTTCACTTACCCCTGGGGCCTCATCTTCTTCTTCACCACCCTTTAGGAATCCTAACAAAAACAATTTTCAACCTAAAGCCATCATGCCTCGCAGTTGGTGTAACTTTTGCGAGGAACACCATGAGGAAATTACTTGTGAGATAAAGAAGAGTGCCAGAGATAAAATCTTTGGTAAAAGACCTGAAACTACTATTGCTGTCCTATATTTTGTAGAACCGGAGGATGTTATGATCATAAATACTAGAAATAAATCCTATCCTCCAAAAGGTAAATATGATCCTCCTCGTACTTCTTCTAGCCCAAGCTCATATTCACCAGCTGCTACTGTACAAGTTTCTAAAACTCCTGACAGTCAAGGAACTCCCTCCCCTCCTCCTTCTTCCAAATACAACATCCTCAATCAATTAGCTAATATTAAATCCAATGCTACCCTCCTGGACATGGTTGCCGTCCCAGAGCAACAAAAGCATTTGAAAAATTTCATGGAAGGAAAATCTTCCATCATGGCCAATCTTTCTGAAGAGGTAGATGAAGAGGACTCAACTGTAAATAAAGTAGGTGTACATAATTTTAGGCACCCTGTAAAAAATCCCCCGTTTTTCATTTCTGTAAAGATTATGGACAAAATAACCCATTGTTGTCTCATTGACAGCAGTTCGGGCCCAAGTGTAATGTCGAAGATTATTATGGAAGAGCTAGGCTTGTCTTGTACAAATGAAAATGCCAGAAGCATGCTCTCTTATAATAGTTTACAACAATCGAACATAGGTGAAATCAAGGACGTGACCTTGGTTTTGTGTGCACATCCTGAAATAAGGACAACCCTTAATATTCAGGTAATTGTCATTCCAATGAGTAATTATTCAATCAACTTAGGAAAAGATTGACAAGCATTGATAGGTGGATACCTCTCACTCAACGAGTCACACTTATCCGTTCCTCGGAATGGTAAAAACATCATAGTCCTAAGGGAGGGAAGAATATCACCTTACATAGAAAGCATTCCACAACCTAATGTGAATTATATCGAGGAGGACCTAGGAGTGTATTCCATCTTTGCAGATGAGGACAACACTACCTTGGAACAAATAGACATAGATGATGGGATGTGGCATATGCACTTTTATGGTTCATGCTCCAATGAAGGAAATGGAGATTGCATTATATTGTACTCTCTTGTGGGTAAAATTAATAACTTTTCCTATAGGTTAGAGTTTTCTTGCACAAACAACGTCACCAAATTTGAAGCATTACTGCTAGGCATTGAAAATGCCTATAATTTAAGTTGTGGTCACCTTACAGTTTTTGGGGATTCTGAACTTGTTGTAAACCTTGTACGTAAGATATATTATCCTAGCAACAAGCTAATGAAAAGTTACACCCAAACCGTTTGGGCACTTATCTTGAACTTTCTATCTTTCAACATCACTCATGTTAAAAGGGAATTGAACTCAATGGCTGACATATTAATTGTTTTTGCAACCTCTCCTACTCAACAACTTCTGCCACAAAGACCTGATTGCACCTTTCAATATTTGTATCATCCACATATCCCTGACAATGTAGAGCCATGGAAGGTCTTCCCTAATGATGAGATCATATGTGCTTTCATATATAATGAACCTTTTAAGCCCAAGGAGATTATATCAATGGAAGATAACAAAAATACAAAGGGCTTGACTCCTCTAGAAAGTTCATTTTCATCGAGTGATGTAGGAAACAAAGAGAAACATAAATAAGGGGAGTAAAAAAGGAAAGTGGGTGAAACCATTTCCTTGAACATTGGGATGCCCAACTGTCCAAATAATGTTAAAATAGGTTCCCAATGTCCTGATGAAGAAAAATCGAAGTTCACCGAGTTGCTTAGTGAATTTCAAGATGTTTTTGCTTGGTATTATGAGGATCTTTGTGGTTTTGATCCTACTCTTATACAACATGCCATTTCTATCAAGGAGGGAATAAAACCGGTTAGGCAAAAACAAAGACCCATTAACCCTGCACTAGAAGCAACTATTCAAAAGGAGTTGGAAAAACTCTTGAAGGCGGGGATAATTTTCCCTGTTAATTATTCTGAGTGGGTTTCCAATTTGGTTCCCGTTTGGAAAACGACTGGTCAGATAAGATTATGCGTTGATTTTTCGTGCATTGAATAGGGCTAGTATAAGATACCATTTTACTCTCCCTAATATGGAAATCATTTTGCAGCAAGTTGCAGGGTCAGAAATGATGTCCTTACTTGACGATTTTTCTAGTTACAATCATATCAAGGTAAAAAGGACAAATAAATATAAAACCACTTTTATTACACGTTGGGGCACTTTCACTTATGAACGTAAACCTTTTGGATTATCTATTGCAGGTGCCACTTTCCAAAGAGCTATGCAAATAGCTTTTGACGATTTGATCAACAAAATTATTCAGATTTATCTTTATGACTTAATTATGTATTCAAAAAACCGATCATATCATTTTGGTCATCTGAAGAAGGTTCTCATGCGATGCAGGAAATTTGGCATTTCTTTAAATCCTTCCAAGTCTATTTTCGATGTTACCAAGGGAAAGATCCTTGGACACATTGTCTCTTATTCAGAAATAATCATAGATCCTGAAAAGATTGCTTCTATCCTAAATCTTTCTGCTCCTACTTCCAAGAAGGAGGTTCAAGCCTTTATGGGTGTTATCAACTTTGTCTGTAGGTTTTTTTCTAATTTTTCTTTACTGGTAAAACCAATTCACAATATTCTTAAGCAAGATCGTTCCTTTTCTTGGACTACTTTTGTTGAAAATGCTTTCGTAAGGATCAAGAAGGAAATTAGTTCCGCACCAATTTTGGCGAAGCCAGATTTTGAGAAAGAATTTGTTATATTTACTAATGCCACAGAGGAAGTAGTTTCTGCTATCCTTACGCAATGTGATGACCAAGTTAATGAGAAACCAATATCTTAGATGAGTCAAATATTGTCAGATGATGACTTTGAATATTCTTATATTGAAAAGCATGCTTTCGCTCTTATTAAGGCTGTTGAAAAATTTCGCCACTTTATCTTAGGTAAGCACACACTGGTAAAAGTCTCTTTACCTGCTATCAATTTTTTGGTCGCACCGACTTATCTTTCAGGGAATCTTACACATTGGCTTGCCAAGATCTAGGAGCATAATTTAACTATTGTGACTTCTAATACCATTAAGGGATGTGACTTAGCCCTTCACTTGGCTCAGCATGCAGAAGGAAGTGAAGAAATTGATGAACAAGATAGCTCTCTATCAACACTGTTTTGCATTGACATTCAAATCCTTCCTGTAGCTGAACATCCTTGGTATAAATATCTGGTGTATTACTTGCAAAATCAAAGATGCCCATATAATTTAGATACTCATCAAAGAAGAATGCTCTGTCTCAAATCTTCTAGATACGTCATTATATGAGACTTATTATTTAGGAGATATGCCGATGGTATGTTACTTTGCTATGTGAACAATAAGGAAGCACACAAATTGTTACAAGAGACCCATGGGTCTTCGAATTATGTTATTCATGTAGGAGGTCACTTTTCTGCTAAAACTACTACTTTTAAAATTATCAGAAAATAGTACTATTGGCCTTCAATCTTTCGTGATTCTTCTAATTTTTCAAGATCTTCTGACAAGTGCCAGAATTTTGCGGGAAAAGAACGTCTTTCTACTGTGCCTTTACAACATGTCCTCCCTGACTTTCCTTTTTCAAAATGGGGTCTGGACTTTATTGGTCCTATTAATCCTCCATCTTCAGCAGGGCAAGTTTTTATCTTGACAACCACTGACTATTTTACGAAATGGACTGAAGCTATCCTACTTAAGCATTCGTAGGTGATTTATTTCCTTGAGACTAATATTTTTCCAGATTTGGCCTTCCTTTGAAAATTATTACAGAAAATGGTCCCCCTTTTATTTCTGCTAAGCTGACTCAGTTTTTAACTAAATTGGGGGTTAAATTTTTTACCTCATCAACTTATTATCCCCAAGGAAATGGGCAGGTCGAGTCTACCAACAAGAATCTGGTTAGAATTATCAAGAGGCTCATTAAAGATAAGCCTTGTCAATGGAACACTCTCCTCACTTATGCTCTTTAGGCAGATCACACTACCACCAAGGTGAGAACTGGTTGCACTCCTTTCCAGCTTGTTTATGGTCAAGAAGCCATTTTGCCTACCGAGCTAGAACAGGTTGAAGAATTAAATTCTACAGGTTGAAGAATTAAATTCTTCTGATATCTCTCAAAGAATGAATGCACTCTTGGATTTAGAGGAACAAAGGATGCTTGCCTTGGATAATATAAAGAGAAGACAACAAACTGTTAAAAAATATTTCAATAAAAGTGTCAAAGCTGTCAAATTTAAGGTTAATGAGAAGGTCTTGTTGTGGGATTCATCTCGTGCCAATAGAGGAAGGCATTCAAAGTTCCAAAACTTATGGCTGTGTCCTTTTAATATCGCTTTTGTCCTGGGTGCAAATTCCTATATCCTAAAGGACTTGTAAGAGCAATTGTTTTCCTATAGCACCAACGGTTCCCACTTAAAACACTATGTGGAACCAACTTGAAAGTTTGAATGCTGTATGGAATGTTTTCTGTATTATAGTTTATTTTATTTGCCTGATTTTACATTGCTGTTTATTTTATTTTTATTTGATTTTACTTCGCTGTTATTGCATTTTTGTTGTTTCATTTCTGCTATTTTATTTCTTTTATTGACTTCTTTTATTTTCAGAAATAAAATGTTGGATTAGTTTTGCCACAAGGACGCTATTCTACAAGTATTGTTAATCAATAAAAATCAATTTACACAACTGCCATGATGTTCCTCCTTGAAGAAATCATTGAAATTGTTATTTGCTTCAACTGCTGTTAGATAAGATAGTTGGTTTTACGCCTTTTCCGCTTTCATTTTCTTGCATCCGCTCCAAGATTTAAAAGAGAACACTGTAATTTTTTCTCCTTGAAATCATGAATTCTTTCACATGACTAATCGAATGATTATGCATATAGGGATAAACCCCCTCATACTTAACACTTTCCATGAGTTATTCCCAAAATCCCAGTCATTTTTTCCCTTAAAACGCTCACTTCCCCCTGTTGCATAATCATTCTGATGTCTATCTTCCTGATCTGATGTTTACATGATCTTCGAAACCAAAGATTTTGAGTTCTTAATATGTTGGAAACAAATTTCCCTGTGGAGTCGCCAGTTTGTTGACGATTAAAATTGCAATGATGAATACTTCCCGCAAAGGACTGCTAAGATCTATTGTTTATTTATGATAATAATAATTAACTAGTAGGTGAGACCCCCTTGTATACTAGAGGTGATATGATGGATGTGTTACACTTATATGTTTGATGCTGTTATGATGTTGCCTACACAGTCTTCTACCCTTGATGATGCAAGTCTTGGTTTCATTCGTTATGACAACATGGTTGGTTGATGTATTATTGCTAAACGTTGTTGTTAGCCACTTGCAATACATGGCAGTGCCATGGATATCAAGATTACTTTGTTTTACAGGTGTTATGTTATGCATTGATCAATGATCTTTCACATGATTTTATGCAAAGAGATAATATGATGCTATGGGAGCTTGATCAAAACAAAAAGGAAAAAATATGGATAGGTCCTAAGGCTATGGAAAAAATATTATATATAAACCTTGAATGTATATATAATAGTGACAAATGGGAAGTGATGGACCTAGTTGTTATACTATGCGTTTTTGGTTAAGGAATTATATGGGAAGCACATATGGTAATGTTAACATATGTTTATTGTTAGAGTTGTGATATGTTTCAGGTGGTACACTATACAATGGATATGGAATTGAATTTTGGATATACGTTGAATTAATGTGACGTTATGGTAATGGGCTGGCTCATACGTGAAATTGAATAGGGACAGGTGAGGAAGCGATGTGCATTTACTGCACATCACTCCAAACCACCCTCAAGCCCATCACCCTAGCATAGTTGCATTTTTCTTTGTTGGTTGTGGAAGCTCCACGATTTCAGGTTTTGAAAGGGAAAACACATGCCAACTCTTCCTTGAAGTGATTTTTCCACGTATGAACCCTTTGCTTTCCATCCATGATGGTCCCTCTATATTATGAATCAACGTGTTGGCTCATGATTGCACGAGTTTTGTGTTTTTCTTGAGTTTTCAACTGGGTATCAATGTTGTGTTATGATGTTCTCTGTGATTACTGTGGAGTGTTGGCGTTTTGAAAAGAAGGAATGAGTGTTGTTGCTTTGTAAAGCCTGTGCATTGGTTATTGGTTAAAAGAAATGTCGATCATCTTTGGGTTGATTCTTGTTCTCTGTGAAAAATGATGACAATAGTACAACAAGCTCTGAGTTTTATTCGTGCGGGGTTTTACCACCAACTTGGGTATTAGTGCTGTTAACCTTTCTCCTTTTTGGTCATGGTTGTGATTCATTCTCCAGGTTGCAATACAACTATCGACAGTGATATTGTTCTTGCTCTGTTTGGATGAGCCCTGAGTTATTGTTTTTTATGGCTTTCTCTACACTATCACCGAAATCATCTCATACTCCAATCTTTGTATTGCCGAGAATATTAAATGGAGGCCTGTGTATGTATTGAGTGGCCATGATTTGTGCTATGGATTTATTTCCACAAGTGTTTTAAATTTTCTCTCATCTCATCTATATTGTAGTGGCTGACTGATATATTGGTAAACCTCACTGTCAAATTTGTTTCGAAGGTTATAAACCTCTTTGGTGTTTGGAAGATACACGGTCTCTTTGTTCATCTGGCAAGAGATTGTTCATCTGTCAGTCTCCCACCATCATGGCTGGACCAACTTGTCATTGTCTTCTCCTCCTCCATCTGTAAACCCAAATTCTCAAATTGCCCCTGCACACTCACCTGTTCAGTCCTCCCATGCAAGCAAACAACTCAAAACTAAGGCTCCTCATGTGAAAGACAAAGGTAAAGATGTTGCTTCCCCCTCATCTCCTTCAAGTGACTCAACCAAGTCAGTGTCCTCCCGGATGCACTTGAGGGACGATTGCTCCCATGTTGTTAGTGATATTAAGCCTCAAGGTTCCACCCAACCTAAGGCTAATTCAGGGAATTCCAAAGGGGACAACTATGACAAAAGAAGAATTGCCTCTCAAAGTGGCAAATATGGATTTTGATTTATGTGTTTATAATTGAATTGTTGAGGACAGCGGACTGCAAAAAGTTTTGGAGAACAAACTATTTTTTGGGATATTGTGGATATTTACACGTTTTGGATATAATTTGAAATATTTCTAATATTTAAATTTCAAATTTTGGAAATAAATTGTGGGAGTGACAAGGAGGCATGTGTTAAATTGGTTGTCTAATTGTGTTTATTTTTGTTAATAAATAAAAGTGATTCACAAGGGGTCCCACCTACTTAGTTATTGCTTAATAAAAGACCCTTAGTTATGATTATTATTATTACTTCCCCTAAACTAAAATTAGTTAAGTTTTAGTTAACTTAACCAAATGAGGTAGTTGAACTACTTGAACTAATTTGGAATGCATAAAAGCAAAATGAGAAGGAAGAAAAAGGGGAGAATAGAAGGAGAAAGCAATACTAAGGTTTGTTCTTGAGTTTTATTGAGATAGTTCAGTTTTCATTCATTCTTCAGGTCATTAAAGGCCTAGTTCTCTTTTTGACAGTAGGGTCCTATTGTAGACAACAAGGTTCAAAGCTGAACCATATCATTCAGATGCTTGTTTCAGAGGTGTTGATCTATCTTTGATAGTATGTGTATACTTGTCTGTTTATGAATTGAGTTTCATGATTGATAAAGGATATTGTGCAGAGTCAAGTGGGAAACAGTCTGTGGCAAGTTGGTCCATATTTTAAAGTTCAGTTTTTACTTCTTGTCAGAGTCCTTTTGTATGGTTTTCATCGGGGATATCTAAGTTTGACCTTGGTCGATGCCCTCACAGGGATTTTTGTAAAGTGAAGGATACTTTTGATTTCTTGGAATGAAATAAAGCGATTGCTATTCTGTCTCATTTGTGTTAATCTGTGACTTGGTTACTTTTTCTTTTGATCTCCACATTTACTTTTTTTCAATCTGCATATGTTCATAAAATTATATATATTTTTTATATTTTGCAACAATCTTTTCATTTAAAAAATCAACCTAAGCCCTTGTAATTGATACTCGTGGATTGGGAAATACATTTTTGAGGCTATAAAACATAGGGTAATATTCCCAACTATATTGCCTTAGCCAAGCAAGATTCGAAAATGCTTGAGTATGATAAATTCATATCTTTTCCTCAACACTCCCCCCTGTTATCTGTTTGGAGGACTTTGATTTTCTTTCCTAATTGTGTCTCAACAAGGGCTTTGAAATCTTTGAGGTGTTGAGAGACCTTTTATTTTTTCCTGAGAAAGTAAATCCATGTGAAGCGTGATAAATCATCAACAAAAATGAGCACATACATTGCTTTTCTGATTGATGGATGCAGAAAAGGGCCCATGAGGTCACTATGGATTAGATCTAAAGGAGAGGAAGCCTTTTGTGTCTTTCCTTTGTAGAATTTCTCTTGAGGGTGTTTTCCAAGAACACATCCCTCATAAATTCCTTTAGAGAAGTGGATGTCAGGTAGACCATCGACCATTCACTGCTTGCTAAGTTGTTGCATATATCTGAAATTTAAATGCCCGAACCTTTCATGCCATATCCTACTGCTTTCATCAGCATGGGTAAGCAGTAATGCATAATCTGGTTCAATAAGTTCATAAAATGTGTATAGTCTAGATTGCTGATTTACCTCACTGGTAGCAACCCTAGAATTGGTTTGCATGTCATAGATATCCACTGCATCAAGTGTGAATATGACTCTCTTTCTGGTGCCATATTTTTTCATCTGATACATGGAGAGAAGATTGACATAAATTTTGGGAACGTTAAGCACATTTCCGAAGCTTTCGTTTGTGAGTTCAATTCTTCCTTTGCCGGTGACCTCGACTGGAGAGTTGTCCCCCTCAGAATAGGAGGACCTTTGCATGCATACATGAAGAATAGACTTATTTTCTGGAAGCCATGTTGTGTGATTCTCCTGAATCTATGATCCAAGTATCGAGAGAGGAATTGATGGAAATCAAAGCATGGATAGAATTGCCTTTCTTGGGATTCTAATATTTTGACTTCTTCTTCTTGGCACACTCGGGGATGCGATCTCCAAGGTTGTTTTTCTGAAGTATTTGGGTCATTATATCTATCTATTTCTGCACACATGTAGATTATGTATGGAATATTTTATGGCAGTAAGTGCATTTGTCCCCTTTTCTTCTCTTTCCACCTTTTGATCTGGAGGCATCGTTGAAGGGTTTTGAGTACCCTTCCTTCTTTGAATTTGCATGTGATTTCCTTTTGTATTTATATTTATATTTATGATATTGATGACTGTTTCCATATTGCACAGTAAGTGTATGCACCTTTGGACCTTTGATTTTTCCCATGTTGATAAGATTGTTCTGCTCTTGTGTTAGAGACTCGATAAAGTCCTCAAGAGATGGAATCTTCCAGGTGGCTCTAGAGGAGAATCTAATTGAATGAAATGTAGATACAAACACTGAGTATTCTGGACCAAGTTTGGAGAGAATGGTGAGAACGATTTTTTTCTCCTCCTTATATTTATCAACCTCGCAAGCCTTGAGTTGTGACAACAAATCCTTATATTTGGTAAATAAATCTTGGAGATTGTCGAAGCTTTTTGGATCCAATGTGAGAAATTCTACCTCGAGCATGTGTCCCCTCATCTCATCGTTTTTTCCAAAATTCCCTTCCATGGTGGTCCAGGATTGATTGGGGGTTTTACAGGAGGATATGTGAAAGAGGAGTTTAGGAGAAATAAGACTGCAAATTGTTCTGAATGCTTCATCCATTCGATTTAGATACTTGGATTTTTATATGGATGATGTTGGTTCTACCTCTATGTTCATGGTTAACCTATACAATCCTCTGCTTTGAAGATGCATTATCATCTTCTCCTTCCATGCAAAGAAATTGTAAGGTGTAAGAATGAATTCTTTTGGAAATTCCATTTTTCTGCTATCTTCAATCTTCGGTACCTGCAAAAATAATTTGGTGTATCTTTTACCTAGAAGTCTGTTGGCTTTGATACCATGTAAATGTGTTGAACCTGCACAAAATAGATCTAGCTTGGAATTGACATACATAGTTGCAGAGAAAATAGAAGAAAAGAGAAGCAGGAGAGAAAGAATGGAAGAATTCTCATTAACCAAATGAATGAATGATAATTTACACATGATATACTCTGTATAACTCAACCAATGCGCACTAGAGGAGAAGAGAATGCACCATATTGGTGGTCTAGAGTGATCTGGACACACACCAACAGTTACGGGAGTAAACTGCCACCTAGTCTAGTCTCTTGGGCAGTTACGAGAGTGAATTGCCACCTAGCTGAGTTAACTAGTCTATCAGTCTTCAGTTAATTGACTGAAACAAAGTGAATTGAGGAGGATATTAGGGAATCATGAGTAATGCGCTAGTCTGGTGATGATCCCAAGGACAATGCACATTAGTTGGTGATGATCCTAATGCTGCATGGTGATAATACCAATGTGACATCTAGACTCCACTCAACTGATCAAACTAAAGTGTGAACTGAAGAGAAAATTATCCTAGAGGAATACTCTCCCTAAAATATAGGAGACTGAATAATGACTAATAAACATAGGAAAAACCTTAGGAAAAAGAAATCCTAGGTGTATGTGAAATAACTCCAATATGTCCAACCTATCACTGTCACTGCTACTCAACATCAATGAAACTAGATCCTCTCACATGGATCATATACCAAGGACACCTCTTAACTATATGTCCAACATCACCAACACATGCCTATACCAATCATTTACCAATATCACCAACATACCATCAACCATGTACTAATCCTATACCAAACCATGCATCTACCAAGTACATCAATCATGTATATCAACCATGTACATCAACACCTGTACCGTACCATGTACCATACCATGCACCAACCATGCACGTCAACCATGTACATCAACACTTGTACCATACCATGTATCAAGCATGTACCATACCATGTACCAACAATGTACCATAACAATTGTCTCAACCATATACCATATCACTCTCAATCATGTTAGAAAAAACAGGACCCTGGAGCAATAAAATAAAACAAATGTAGAAACAAAACACAAAAGACACACAATACAAGAGAGACACAAATTTATGTGGTTCACCCAGTGTGGGCTACGTCCACCAGAGAAATTGCCAGGTCCTTCCTTTATTATTATCCAGCAAATGAAGGGATACAACCTACAACAAAACCCGCTGTAACTTCCTCTTCTTTCTCTCATAGTCTCCTCTCTCAGAATACAATATTCACCATCATCCATAGCCGTAATACATTTCCCTCATAAAAGAGGGTTGCCTTCTAGGGCAAAAAACCCTAACATAATCTCTACCGTTAGATCTGCGACCTTATAATGAACGGTCCAGATTTACAATGAAATTACAATATACTTTTACAAGGCAATTCAGAGGGGGTACCCCCCCTCTGCACTCCCCCACGTGGAAGAGTGTACATACATCTGGGGTGTAAATACTTCATGGGGTATAAACACGGCTGAAAGCAAGGACCTCTGAATCAGGAAGATAATTAGGCTCCACAACTAACAAATCATGCCATGTACCATAAGATAAACCTCAAGTATATGCCAATATCACAAAGATGTGCCTCTAACAACGAACCATAACATCCATATACCAAGTACCAAGAGTATGTCTCAAGCATGTATGAATATCACCTCAAGCATATGCAACCATGTATCATGTATCACAAGAGCCTCCAAGATATGCCTTAAGCATGTTCCATACCATCCAAGATACAAGCTTCAACCAAACACCTAAAAGACATACCTTTACTCATGGAGAAGACCTAAATCATATCATCATAGACCAACAGACGAACCTGTACAAATCATCTTCAACAAATAAGAGATGACATCTTCTTCAAGAGATTTTCACATATCCACGACTTGTCCTTGCTACAACCCTGGATGTCTACGCCCTTCTTGCTACAACTCTAGATGTTCGCGCTCTTCTGGCTGCAACTTCAGATGTTCATGCCCTTCTTGCTACAACTCTGTATGTCCACGCCCTTCTTGCTAAAACTCACAAATGACCTCATAAAGTTATTTTTTTTTCGACTTCCCTTCACTACCTTAGACTTCACTTCTTCATAATTCACTATCTCAAATATACCACAAAAATATTTACCAAAGAAAACACTTGAAAGATAGATAATAATTGAACTTGTGTGTGTAATTGTGAAGAACTTCTTGTGGTGTATTTATACTTTTCCAAGCTAACTTCTTTTCTTAATTTAGGGATTTATTGTTACAACCAATTTACCCTTGGACCAAGACTTGTAACTAACTAGGGGATTCTTAACCATTCTTCGGGGATTCCAACTTCATTAAGTCGTAAATCCTCAATCATGAGGAAGCATGTGGTGTACCACCTGTCACCAAAAACAACATGATGAGGACTATCCATCCATGAGTATCTTACCTGCATTTACACTGTCCTTCATGTCCATATTTCTCAACCAACTTCAAGTGCCATAACCACGCCTCCAAGGCATCATTTAGACTTCATCAAATGCACCCATCACATATGTTGACATCAACCACGCTAACTCACCATAAATCTCAACCAAATCAATAGGGATTCCAGAATTCTCCAAGGGTTGAAATCAATCTCTAAGGGTTGACATTAATGACAACCAACTATCCAAACCAATCATCCAACATGATCCACTTCCCTATCCAATGGACCTTAGGATTACTCTGGAATAGACCCACACAATATTCATTTAGGGAGTCTTATATTCTTGCTAGCAATACCTTCACACAACACTATCTCTTGAGTGATTCTTTGCTTATTAACAATGCCCTGCTATTAAGCTTAGCCTCCTTTATTTCCAAGGGGTTAAGCTTAGCCTCCTTTATTGCTAAGGGGTTACAATTCCAATGGTGCCTCTACACCACTGCATATGAACTATCATATAAATCAATATTCTTATTTCAAATTAATACACACCTTTGGCATGTACCTCTAACATATGGAAATGTTTTCCCAAAATTGACTGGTTTTGGAAAACTTTCACATTGAGCAATTGTATGGTTCTTAGAGTCCAATTGCCCTTTTTCCTGTAGACTTATAGCACAACTAGATGCCTCATAGGAGAACCTATTAATTTTATCATGTTTTAACTTGGATTACCTTTTCAATGGTTGTACTCAAGCCTCATTTTGATTTATGAGCTCCAAGTTATGGCTTCCTGAAATTTCTATTTCTGCTTAATTGTTCCCATCAAGTCCACCAATCACCTTCCTTCTAATTCCTTGAGAAATCTCCCACTCAAACCTAAAATAAGAGTGGATATTTGGATTCTCTTATCCAATATATTTCCAATGACTACTTTCTTTCTCAATTCTGAGCATTGATCAAGAAGTTATAGTCAATTGAATATTTCTATTTCACCCCTTTTGCGCACCTGCTCCCAAGCACAAAATGATCTCAAACACCAACTTGGTCCACGTACAGAGGTAAATTTGTTAGGAACCAATGAATATTTTTTATGATACATAGATATTAATGATGACATGGAATTCATAACAACTCTCATATTTTTAATCTGATGCTCCAAAAAAAAACTACAACAATATGGAAATGACAACTTTGTCCCTTTTCACCCATTTTTCCAGACTTGGAAGTTTTTAGCCAAATTGGCTATCTTCCAAACTGTGCACTTTTGGAAAAATTTCACTAAACCAAATTTGTCTTTCTTGATGAGTATACAAAATGTCAAATAAATAATATTTTCCATATTTTCCATCTTGGGACCCTTTTCATCCTCTGAAAATCCCAGAAATCCTCAAAAAGTGGTCCAAAATAGTGGATTTTCCCCTATTTTGGCAGCTCCACTCCAAACTCCTTAGAATATGGCCAATACCTTCACACAATATTTCCTTGTCTTCTTTTATGACACTCTGTACAAGTTTCAACAATAACTGTGCTCCTGCCATTGAGTTTGATCCCGATCTTTAAAAACATGTAATTTGATTTTTTTGGAAAATCAGAGCATAATTGGCCAATGGCCCTTTGTGGAACTTCTATAGACATCAACATTGTGAACAAAACCCATAAAATATTATCTTCTTCTGAGTTATTATGATTTTTTTATGACCAAAATACAATTTTGTCTCTAGACTTAGTTTTTTGTTTGTTTAAGACTATAGGACAATTTTATCTATGTGGTATCCTTCTTCTCTTCTTCATTTTTGAAGCCCTCGTACATATCAATTCTACATTATCCACCAATATTCAGTGCGTGATAGATCCACAATATGCAACACCAATATTTTGTGCACACCTCTTGCACCAATATCCAGCGTTCACAACTTTTATATCGTGCACCAATATCCAGTGCATGCAACATTATATACCACACACTGATATCCAATGTGCGCAAATTTATATATCTCGCACTAATATCCACTTCACACAATGTTTTATACCGTGCACCAATATTCAATGCATGCACTTTTCTATATCACGCACCAATATCCAGTGTGCACAACTTTCTATACCGTGCACCAATATCCAGTGTGCACAAATTTTTATACCATGCACCAATATCCCGTGCACACAAATTTTGATACCGTGCACCAATATTACACGCACACCATCAATTATGCACCATGTAACGTCAATATTCAATGTGCACCCATTGCACATCGATATTATGCGCGCACCACCAATTGTGCACCGTGCAATGCCAATATTCAATGCACATGCATTGAACACCAATATTACGCATGCACCACCAATTTTTCATCATGCAACGCTAATATTTAGTGCACATAATTCCTTTATTTGCTTAGCTGATTTTTCCATATTTCTAGCTCGCAACCATCGTGAAAATTACCGACTCGCCTGCCTAAACCAAATTCAATTGCTTAGAATTCGAAATGACCCCTCCATAACAACCATTCTAAGTGCAATTCCAACTTGAATTGCTTAGAAATTTGGATATTTCACTCAGATTTTACTGTTTTCCCCAAATTCGACACAACTCAAATGTTGAGATGATGAATTTTACCAACTTCATGCTGATCTTTGGCCCATACAAGTCTGGTGTTGAAAAAAAATCTCTGATACCATTCTGTAACATACCCAACACCCAACTTGAGTCCAGTCACTGCAGAAACGACTAGCCTGCTAAATACGAAATAAAAAATGCCCCATACATATAAAAATAAAACTGATAGGCAACAAGCCCATAAAAAATACAACAAACAACATGTTGATTTACCCATGCATCTAACAACATATATAAAAATGTGAATGCATTCAGTAACCTCACAACAAACACACAATATTCAAATATTCATTTGCACAACAGAATAATCATAATAAAACAACATAAACTTATCTTTTTATAAAATGTAACCAACTGGATGTGAATGAAGGATGAACTTCCCAGAAATAGGCGATGCTGTTCATTTTCTCTCAATGACAAGCCACCCCCTAGCTGAGGATATGAGTCCACAAGGAGATCTATCCCTTTGGTTGTCCACTCTCCACACTCAATGACCTAAAACTCATGTTATACTCCTATAACAATTCTAATCCACCAACTCTCTCTTCCCCACAACTTGCATAACCTAAGGAATGTATCCCCTTCATTGCTCACAGTTCCTCGGGCTAAAACATTTGTTTATCAGGGCTTCTAGTGCATTTGGTTGGCCTAGAAATCTCTCAGTTGGGGACTTTAGGAACTCTCTATTTATTTAGGAGTGCTCACAATAGGCTTCACAAGGCTCTTGAGCCATTTCCTCAACATGAAAACACACTATAGGCTTACCGTCCACTTTATAGACAAACAAGCTACATTTCTAGCATAAAACACTGTGAAACAATGATTGCCTTTAAGCATAGCATGGAGGGTTCTCTTCCCAACACTTCGCTCTCCTCAAGATGCCCAAAATATGCATTTAAAAACTCTCTACTTTCTGCATACAATTTTCCTTCTCTTTCTCGTTACTTGATTGACTCACACTCTTCCCAAGGATGATTATACATCAACCCCATGCTCCTAATAACTATGGGATGTGACTCCTCACATCCACCCTCTTACATGAGTTTAATGATTGGATTTGGGATCATTCAACAACAAATAGAATGTTATACACAATGATAATAATTTTAGGAATGTGGGTTGGATTAATACCGGCCATGAGTAAAATCCTGCTTGGATCCCTCTCTCTTGTGGAATCATAGCCCCCTATCATTTTCATCTCTCTCGTATCATAGCCAACGATTACTACGTTATTAATCATTTCAATGTTCATTATATAGAATTTGCCCCCCTGCCATAGCAATCAATATGGGATCTTTGCCCCAATCATATTCGCTCACCAACCTAATTCACATTTATACAATTACATTATAATTTGCGAGGATTAAAATTGAGGATGTTACACCAATAGTTCATTTTCTAAAAATATTCCAAATCTCGAAGCCCAAATTTATGAAAATATTGCATCTCATGACATGGATAATTTAGGATCTAATACTGATTCAATCCGATATGTAGTATCAAATGAGGAAGTGAATGATTTTCTATGTATCACCCAAGTTTAAGCATGGTAAATTAGTGCTTTACCCATAAGCCCTTTACTTCCTCATCGAAGAAATACTTCTCGAACCAAAACTAGTACTAGAAATCACACTTTGGTTCACTTTGTAGAAGATTTGGTGGAATTAGCCTTACAAGAAATTACTCAACCTTTTGGCTTGATTCCTCCAACATCGATCAACCTTGCTACTTTCCTTGTAGAAAGTGAACACTCAGATGGACAGTGAAATTCTTATTCTGAGTCAGATCTCTCAGAAGGATCAAACTCAGATTTTGATCATTCAAATCATTTAGACATGGACAACAACTAGAATCGACCTTGATTGGCTTGATATGCTTTGGATTTTCTTGGTGTTGAAGGGTGCAAAATATCCCTTTGTCAACAACAGGGGTTACCCTCGGTAAGAAGTCCCAATTAGACCTCTCAACATTTGGAATAGGGAACCCATCCAGATTCTGGCTTGGAAACCATTTCTGGTTTTGGTTTTACCGATTGTGGCTCGATCCGTCGATGAAGGTTAATGATGGATGGTTGTGCAAAAAAAAAATGTAGATGAAAACTATGTAAATGCATGAAGGAAATATAATCTACTTCTAATCTATCATGTCCAATCTAGGAGAAAGAAATATGCAAACGAAAGATGTAGATGAAGACTATGTAAATGCATGCAAGAAATCTAATATACTTCTAATCTATCTTGTCCTAGCTAGGAGCAAATTATCGTAAGTGAATGAGCTGTAATGAAGGTAAACTCTGCTTAAGACCCCAATCAGATAGATGTCATGAAGGTGCAAAGTTAGAAACACATGTATACACATACATAACCAAAAAATTCTAAATCATATCTTTGCATACATCAACAACTCATGTAATCAAGGCATATAATATAAGAAAGAGTGACAAAATTGTAAGAGTAACATAGATTACATCGAAATAGTCTATAAACAAACATATCCTTATAGCCCATGTGAACAACATACATTTCCCTTGAAATAGTTCACAACAAAACAACAACACATACAAGCTTTTCTCTCTATCAAACGTTGGCCCTGAGAGCTTCTCAATATTAACAATTTCAACAATAGTACATCAAATCTCCAAGGAATGGCTTCTCAATTTTAGTTGACAATATCTTCCCAAAATAGTTCAGAAACATACAATGTTTGAAGAGCCAAAAAATCCCTTTCTTTAGGTATAATCCTAGTATTTATTGAGGCACAATATGACTCTTATCCTTTTGCCTACCCCCATGACCTTTCATTTACCATTCTTTGTCTTTACTCCCTTTATGATGATGAGCAACAAAGACAAAAATTATATATCGAATTTGTCTTCTATTGTTGGTGGGCCATCGTATATTTTGTCTATAGTGTGCCACATCCACCATAATGATTAGCATGGACATTAGGAGCATTGATCATCATAGAGTTCAAATTCCCTCTTAAACCATTTGGGCTTGATTCTCTTTGTTGCTTCCCGTTTCCATGA
Organism: Picea engelmannii; assembly: GCA_009831015.1. Classification (NCBI taxonomy): domain Eukaryota; kingdom Viridiplantae; phylum Streptophyta; class Pinopsida; order Pinales; family Pinaceae; genus Picea; species Picea engelmannii. The sequence goes on along the minus strand of ML778565.1, from coordinate 591,833 downwards.
CAATTGATATTGTTGTTAATATTCTATTGCCCTTGGTTGTAGATCACATTGTGAGGACGTGGACCACGACCCCTCTCGACATTGGTACCTGGTGATGATCGACGATCTTCCTCTCAAGTGATCGATGCTCGTCGATTGTCATTGTTTGTTTGCTCGTTGATCATGAGTTTATTTGGGGTTTACACCAAAAGAGAGATATTTCACCTATCAAATGCGAAGGGAACCAAATGTTGAATCTCTTAAAAGTCTTCTCCTCATGTTCATCGACAAGATATGATAGTTATTGTGATCTATTCTTCTTGGCGGGTTGGACAAGTTGTCCTCAAACCCTCTAGTGGGCATGGCTTGGTCTGAACCAAGAAAAATTAGAGTATGGGGGTGTGCCATGTTGTCAAAATGGGTACAAGGTGATTTCCTTTGTGGTGAAGTGAGTAGAAATAAAATTACACAAGACCTTTGGTTTTGTGCTTGAATCTAGCCCATGTCACTCTTGTTATTATTGTGCATAGCATTATTACTTTGCAGCTGCATGCCTCTCAATCCTCGTACAACTCTATTGATCTCATGCATTGGTGGTTATAAAATTTTTCCGACAAAGGGGATTTGAGAGAATTGGTCCTTTTACATAAGACACTTCATTTTGTTTGTTTGTCAGCTAAAGGTCGAATACTTGTTGGTTGGATGGAGTGGCAAGCCTTTTCTTGTTTGCTTGTTTTTCTTTGGGTTCCTTATATGGTATTGAATTAGTTGTTGTACCCATCGTCGAATACGACACTAGTAGAGTGTTGGAATATTTGTTAGATTTTCCTTATTTACAGAGAATTAGTGTTACTTGTGTTCTTTTACTTCATTACCATTAACATATATATATCATGTACTGAGCAGTAGCAACATAAACAAGAGACAAAAAGAACACAAGATATTTATGTTGGGAAAACCCCAAATGGGGGAAAAACCCAATAACCTTTCTTAGATAGATTCTGTTCACAAAGCAAATCCAATTAGATAAACCCTAGCACAAAGGATAGGTCAGCTAGAAATACCACCACAACTACAACAACAACACCATACCAAGGTAGCGCACCTCCTTAAGGAGTAGTGCACAAGAGAGAGATACCAAAAGACTGAAATGAGTCACTGCATCAACTGCATCACCTTCTCCAAACTTGCACCTTGATTTTGTGTAGCTGGGAGAGTGTGAGTGAGTGGAAAAATGAGCTAAGATGTCCTCTATTTATAGTCTTCCTGGCCACTAGACTGGGCCGACTTCTTCTCTGGAAAGGTGCCACTTCATTATTCTAATTCTTCTGGGCTGACTTCAACATCTTTCCATTGGATCTCTTGCTTCCAGAATCTTTTCTGCATCTAAGAAAGGTCATCTAGGAGAGAAAGATCCTCCCGCAGCTACCAAACATCAACACTCCCTCTTAGCTAGGGAGGCATCTTTCATGATGTCTTCATCTAGTATTCCACTGACTACTTTGTAATCAACTGGTAGCACACAACTGCCACCATGCCATCGGTAGCTTGAATTTTCTGTCATAGTCTCGGCAATCAAGTAGCACTAAACTACTCCCAATGTGAACTAGTAGTCTCCATGGCAATCAGCTAGTAGTGCACAACTGCTACAATGCCATCTAGTAGAACATTACTGTGTCAATCCATAGTAGTACATAACTACTATCCAATGGTGCACAACCACTCCAAGTAGCACACAACTACTATCAAGAGACATAATGTATCTCTCCTGCAATCAAATGATAGCTACAACAGTCTCTATGATTATGCAACAACCGGCTAGTGGCACACAACCACTACAATATTCCCTCAGCCATAATCATAGTTTGCCACCTCCATAACTATGCAACAATCAACTAGCAACACACAACTACTACAATATGCCCTTATCCATAGTTAGGATCTGTATGAATTTGTAACAATCAACTAGTAGCACACTGCTACTACAATGCCATCAACCATAGTCATACCTATGATTATGCAGTAATCAACTAGTAACACACAATTACTACAATATTCCATCATCCATAATCATAGTCGATGTCTCTATAACTATGAAACAATCAGCTAGTAGCACACAACTACTACAATATGCCATCAACCATAGTTATATCCTCATCTAGTAGCATGAATCTACTCCCATATTCCTCAAGACTATGCATGTGATGTTTCTTCTCTCATCAGGTTCGACAATGCATTACCCCCTCAGTCATAAGATTGATCCAGGGAACCCTTGGCGAGAGGGGTTAGCCGACATGAGAAGAGTCAACACACCTCCCTCCGAACGAGAGTGGACATTTTGCATCATGCCAATATTGTCTCTGGAGCACCTCGAGTCTTTCCACTCCTAGTCAAATCAACCTGACTAATGGGAGAAATATTGTGCCTGGGCCATTCACCACTAGCCAAATCAGCATGGCTAATCCTGTGAGTGAATGTATCATTCTCCCTTGGTCAAATCAGCATGACCAATCTAGGAGAATGATTGCCGGATTCTACTCATCTGTGGATGTGTATTGGATCTTCAAAACTCCCCTCTGCATCATGTCTCAGATGAAGTCTTGCAAGGAACTTTCAAAGCCACACTGCTTCACAACTTGCAATACTGGCTGCTATATACTCTACCTCTATTATATTGAGTGCCACTGATGTTTGCTCCTTGCTCAACCATGAGATCACACTGATCCCAAACTAAAGCAACATCTGGAAGTAATCTTCTGATCCACTGCACTCCCTGCCCAATCAGAGTCTGTATATCTCTGGAGGTACATCAAGGATCCAATCAACTTTTTGTACATTGTGGGATCCATCAAATCTGAAGATGAATCACTCAGGAGATTCAAATATATCATCATGGGTGTGACCAAGACTTGTAGTCCATCATCCTGAATCTCTTCAGGATCTCAACAATATATTTTCCTTGGCTAAGGAAAATCTCATCCGATCTCTGCCACACCTCCAATCCCAAAAAGTAAATCATCAAACCTAGATCCTTCATCTCGAAATTTGGATTCATCTGCTCCCTCTGTATGTGCTGAAATTTTCTTAAGTCTAATCTCCTATGAACTATCTTGGGAAGGTTGCTCCTCTCTACTGGATCCTGAGGGTTGACTCCCTCTGAGGGTTGACTCCCTCTGAACTCTAGTTCCTTTATTACATGAATGTGTACAACTCTTATGTATGGATATTCTACTCCATGTCTTAGCTAGGGACCATCTGAATTGTTGCCTCTTGCAACCGACATTATAGCTTCCTCTTAGAGCTATTACCTGTGACCTGCACGGAACAGAAACAAGAACAACAACATATCCATGGTAGCCTACATGGAATTTACAAGATAACCTGCCTCAAACAAGGTCAACAACCAAGAGCATCTCCTATACAAGATCAATTTATCTTGTAAACAAGTGCATTATTAATGTGATCATTCACCTAATGGCAGTTGTACCAACAATAATCAAGTGTTTACTAAACTAGTAATAGTGATAGCAATAATATAATTATAAATATGTACAACACTTACTTAAACTGAAACAATATAAAGAAATATCAAACCTGATATGAAAACCACACTACTGGCTAAAGGACATACTCTTCATCTTGCTCTTCAACATCTGCTACATGTGCATGGTGCTTCTTCTTTCCATTTTCATTTTTAAGAGGACATTGTATGGCATAATGTCCCATCTCCTTGCAGTTGTAGTATTTGATATTTGACGCATCCTTCCTGTAGCATGGTTTCTTAGGATTCTTCGGGATGCCTTCTTCCCTTTCCTTTCTCTTCTTCACTTGGGCAACAAGTGCTTGATTTTCATCATCATTAGTCTTTTGTGATTTATTGGATTCTTCTTGGGTGTAGTTTGCCCATAGCTTGTTGAACTTAGGAAATTTTCTTCTAGCACAAATCCCTTGAACAAATGGATCCCAAGAGGAGGCAAATCCATTGAGTGTAGTAGTCACAAATTCAATGTCTTCTATTGGATCTCCAATGGATGATAACTGGTCCTTGATATGCGGGATCCTCATGAAATAGTTGGCTATTGTTTCTGAGTTGTTCATTGTCACATTTATGAGTTGATGCCTTAGAGTAAGCTTTTGACTGGTATTCGTACTTTCATAAATTCTGGTTAGGGCATCAAACATTTCCTTCGGTGTTTTGACACATTAGGTATCAGATAATCCTTTATTGAATCTGTCAAGGTCCTCTTGTGATCCAGGTGGATATCAGTGGCCACCCACCTTTTCCAAATGGCTCAAAACAGTTTTCTGGCCATTTTGGTAATTTACTATTTTTAGCAGGTTTTAACTTCTGGGGCCATTTTGAGGGTCCAAATGAAGGTTTTTCAAGATCGAGGTTCTCAATGATAGCTGAAGGCATGATTGAGCCCCCAAAATGAATCTCCTTGACAATACCTTTCCAACGAGCTATCACACGCCTAAAACGGAGATCGTATGCAAAAGTTACGACCCCGGGAAGTTGATGTACTCACTTACCCAAACGGGGCCCACATGACTTTTGGCGCTTCATCTCCTAGGGTTAGGTTTTTGGATTTCTAGTAATTTTGGCATTCCTGTTTATTGTAAAAGGGCCTTCAGAGCCTCATTGTAATCATCTTCTTGCGAATGCGAGTAGCCGTCACATCTCTTCTCAGAGATAAGCTGCCACCATTCTAGCGAGTCTTTCACTCTGTATTTTTACAG
>ML778565.1:563667-577652 GCA_009831015.1 Picea engelmannii | reverse complement strand
GCGAGTAGCCGTCACATCTCTTCTCAGAGATAAGCTGCCACCATTCTAGCGAGTCTTTCACTCTGTATTTTTACAGTCTCTGTACATTTCTCTAATTAATAGAAATCGTGTATTACTGTATATCTATGTTTATGGTTGCATCTTTGATACATTTCTATTATATTATTGAATATCTGCAATATCTCTGTACATTTCTTTATTATATCTCTGCTCTCATTTCGTGCCGAAAATAATCCGGATCATCTTGTCCTTGAGTTCATTCTTCCTGAACTTTGCTTTGGTGTATGCTTCTTATTGTTCTGGAAGAATCTTCTTGATGTGATCCAATAGATCATTCTCTTCTAGAATGAGGAGAACTCTATGCTTCCAGGATCTGAATTTGTCTGCTCCATCCAGTCTATCTTCAACTCTCATGCTGGTTGACATTTTTCACTGGTAGAAACCCTAACACTGAAAAACCTCATTTTTTCAAACTTTGCCAAACTGCACGTTTAGGGTTTCAGGGGGTGCGCTATGGTAGGGTGCACTACTCTATGAAATAATTATCCCCAATGTCCTTGGGATAATTCTCAACGATCTTGAGAAAGTATTGCAGCTGCAAGGTGTCACTGTAGCGGTCAAATTGTTATGAAGGTAACCAGCTCTGATTCCATGTTATATTTTCTTTACTTATAGAGCATTAGTGTTACTTGTGTTCTTTTAACTCATGACCATTAACATATATATCATGTACTGAGCAGTATCAGCATAAACAAGAGACAAAAAGAACACAAGAGATTTATCTTGGGAAAACCCCAAATGGGGGGAAAACCCAACAACCTTTCCTAGATAGATTTTGTTCACAAAGCACGTGCAATCAGATAAAACCTATCACAAAGTCTAGCTCAAACAGAAATACCACCACAACTACAACAACATCACCATACCAAGGTAGTGCACCTCCTTAAGGAGTAGTGCACAAGAGAGAGATACCAAAATATTGAACTGAGTCATTGTAGCAGTTGCGTCACCTTCTTCAAACTTGTGCCTTGCTTCTGTGTAGATGGGAGAGTGTGAGTGAGTGTAAAAATGATCCAAGACATCCTCTATTTATAGTCTTCCTGGCCACTATACTGGGCTGACTTATTCTCTGGAAAGGTGCCACTTCATTATTCTAATTCTTCTGGGTCGACTTTTCTTCTAGGGTATTTCAACATCTGTCCAATGGATCTCTTACTTCCAAAATCTTCTCCGCATCTAAGAAATATCATCTAGGAGGGAAAGATACACCCGTAACTACCAAACATAAAACATATTCACCAATACTGAGAGGTGGGGGGTGCATAAATATTGATCACTTTTTACCATTATTAACATAACATCAATAAACATTAACAAAACCATTCAACTATGCATCACATCATACACAATGCACAAGATATTTTTACGTGAAAACCCAAATGGGAGAAAACCACAAAACACTTTTCTTATATCATGTCAAGAATTACATTCATAGAAAGCACCAACTTCTAAGATTCTCCAACGTCAATTGGAAGGGGGCACCAACCCCCTGATTTACAAGCTCCAACCTGAAGGAAGCTACAACTCCCTAGATTCTCTAGCTCCAATTGGATGAAGGCTCCAACCCCTTAGTTTACAGGCTCCAACCTAAAGGAAGATACAACTCCCTATAATATCTAGCTCCAACTAGAAGGAGGCTCCAAACTCCTTTTCTTTCCCCTCCCTTCCTCCCTTGAATATAAATATCATTGTTACTGTCACTGATACTGATACATCATCATCACCAAGATCTTCAAGAATGCCCCCAAATCATATGCCCAAAATCACCAAGGCATGCCTCAAGCATGTGCCAAAAAACTCCAAGATACAAACCTCAAAACATATAGAAAACTATACCTTTCATCCTATAACAACCTTGGTGCATAAGATCTCTAATCATCATACCTTCTTCAACTTCAGTGTCATCAAACTAGGTACACTTAGAAACTAGGTCCATATAGTCTGTCACTATCACTATTTCTGTCACTATCATTGATACATCAAACTGGGTCCACATAGAAACTGGTCCACATCAATATCCTAGGTCCACACGGGTCCACATATAAACCCCAACTTCACTTCTTAAATTTATCTCGAACACCTGTTTGGGACTAGTTTCTAGATTAGTCACAAAACCTGACTTCCAACAAGTATAACTCCATACCTGTAATGAATCAAGATCTAAAAATTGTACCCCATATTCATTGATATCTTCTGTGAAATTCCTCCAAGTTTCACTACTTGATTCGTCACTGAAAAGGAGATATAGAGAAAATGTCAGACCTTCCTGAATTTTGACCTATTCTTGAGAGAGAACGTGTACAACATGCCACGTGCTCAATATTTGATTTCTGATTCTGAAAATCACACCACAAATACTACAGACTGTAATATTTCCAATGCAATTTATCTCACAGAAGTTGGATCCTCTATGAAGAATTTATGACTGTTTTTCCTAGAACATTTGTTTGTGACTAGTTACATGACTAGTAAAAAACCCTATCTTCCACAAAGTGTATCTCCAAAACTACAATGACCTAGAAGTTGAAATTCATACTATAGGTACCTTGATATGTCTTCTCAACAGCCTCCAAGTTTCACTATCTGAATCATTCTAGAAAAATAATTATAGTGAAAATGGAAATATGGAATTTAAAGAACATACCTTAGAACTCATCATCACAAGACTTCATCTTCCCTTGGAATTTTTCCCTTCTTCAATTCATCTTCCCTCTAAAATTCAATGCCATGCTTTTGCTAATATATCACAAGATTTAATGATCAATAATGATACTTATTTTACTCAAATGAGAGGCTCTTGATGGGTATTTATACTTTTCTAAGTACCTCCTTTTCTTGTCTTTATGGCCGATCTATAATTTCTTGTTTGCAACAAATTTTCTCCTTTACTTGACTTTAGGGCCAAATTGTAACTTATTTGACCTTAAATTTGGGGCTTCTTGACCATACTTCGGGGCTTCAACTTTAAGAGAGCATAACTTCTCAACCGTGAGGAACCACACAACGTGCCATCTACCGTTGGAAACAACTTAATGAGGACTATCAGATCATGGAGATTTTGCATGCATTTGCAATGTCCTTCATACTCTTTTCCTTCAATCAACGTCTGGGTTCATGACCACACCTTCGAGGATTCTTAACCGCTTGACCACTTAACCATATTTCCAGTGCTTCTTGTAGACTTCTTCAAATCTTCTTCCCATGAGGGCCATGCTTAAAGCTATGCCATAAAGGGACCACTTTGGAGACTTGCTGGACTTATTCTAGGTTGGACATCACTCATTACTTCTAGGGTCTTTTGGGGCTTCTCAACTTCTTCAAATACACCCATCACTTCTAGAGGCTTACTTCGAGGCTTCTTCTAGGGTTGATATCAATGAAAACCAACTTTCCAACAATCCCCCCCTTTGGCATTGATGACAACACTCATGCTCCAATTTCAATCATTACTCTCCCTTTCTTCATGATTTTCTCTCCCCCTTTGACATCAATGGAAAAGGGTTACTCCCCTTGACTATTTCTTACCCCCTATCTTCATGCTTCTGATATTTCTCTGTGACAGTATGAATCCTCTTGATGGTTTATCTCCCCATTTCGTATTTGCAAGATGTTGTGCATATCAATGTGGGGCTTCTTGTATATTCTTCCTTCCCTCTCTTCCAGGGATTCTTCTCCATTGGTACTTCCTGTTATTGTAATCCATTTACATATATGAAAATAGTTCATGTAAAGGTTCCTTCATGTCATGTCTTCTTCAGTGCTTTGACATCAATGACATTTTCGACACCATTCAACGATCTCTCCTTGAGCTCATATGTTCATACACTTTCATGTATCTTCTACTAGACCTACCAAATGAATTCATCTTTGTCCATGTGTTACCAAATTTTTCATGACTCTGCTAGTCAACTGCACACAATGCTAACCCATCTGTCACTTTACTATTTTGAAGAGCTTCTTTGAATCTGCTGCAACTGATCACTACATATTCTTTCTTCTCAAGCTGAATCAAATATGTTCACAAGTCTACAACAAGTACACATTCTTGAATCTCTAATGAATATATCCCTACTTGAACACATGCTTGGAATCATCTTATACAATCATGAATATATTCCTCAAGAGTGTACCAATGATATTTTTCGTAACTGCAAACTGACCCCTTCATACCTACATGGGGATGTGTTCAAAAAACTGCTCCTTAATCAACCAATCTGTCACAAGAAATTATGCACCTCTGCCATCAAACTACTCTAAATCTACCTTCCCAAAATATGCAAATAAACACTTCAGACTGCTCGAAAGATAGTTCTCTAATCTGTAATAGCTACCACTACTTAGACTTCCCCCTCTTCAACATTCATATTTACTAGAGGTCTCCAAACCGAATGGATTAGAACAATATATAAGCCTGTTATGCTGCAGGATCATTTTTAAGTACCAAAGACTGAATACAAAAGCACCTCAATATATCTACAGATAAATATAGAAGAAACACTCTTTATTATAAGAAAACCCTTGAGGTAGGTCAAAACCACACAATGGATCCTATTATGAAAGATATCCTCTCTTGTTCACTTGCCTCTTTGAGGGGGCATCCTCATATTGAGCTACCGCCCCAAATAAAATACTTCTCAACTTCTCTCATTGCATTGTTTGAACCCCTTTATATAGTGCTACCAACCACCTATGAACATTCTAGAGGAGAAACCTTCTAGAAGTGGAACCTTCTAAGAAGTCCTCTTACATTTATTATATCTAACTACCATAGTGGGACGTATTTAATACTATACCCTCTGCCCCCCCCACTACCTCTCTGGCTACCTAAAATTCCATCCCCCTTATGAAAGCGTTGTCCTCAATGCTTTCCATGAGACTGTACAACCATATACCAGGGTCCCATGGATAAGTGTGGACCATAGTGTTGAAGTATGTTAGAGAACCAGGGTCCCATGTAGAAATGAAAGCCACCATGCTGAAGTATTCCAACCACCATTCTAAACTAGGGTCCCATGTCCAAGTGCTCATGTGAACTTCACACGGAAGATATCTAAACCCAATAACCAACTGAAAAATGATGCTCCAAAGACTGACACTTGTCATGTGGATCCAAATAAGAAGATCCATCCACATAGTGGGAAAGGGTTGTAGTTGAATCTGGAAGGAATAATGCCACTGTAGAATATGTAGGATGGACACTAGTAATCATAAATGGCTCCTGACTTGTTACATTGATGTTCTCTACAAAAGGTGTAGTAGAGTCATCAAATAAAATATGAAAGTGGTTGTCATCCCATAAATGACAACTATCCATATACCAATCATCACAATCGGCCTCAAAATCATATCAAGCATAGACTTCTTGATTATATTCATTCCTGATTTATGCCATAAGATATCTCTTCTGCATGCTAGCCAAGGAATCATAAATACCATGAAAAATATCCCTGAGGCCATCTGCAAAGTCATGCAATGTGTCATGCATTTGGGCTTTGAATGCTTCAATCATCTGTAGAATTTCCTTGAGGGTTTGAGAGTGAATAGCTATTGGAGACACCACATAAAATATACCAAAAGAAATATTTGTAAATTCTCTATACAATGGGTCTGATTTGGTAACAATCTGAGCACCCTGTGAAAAGTTATGGACTCTGCAATCTTGCTGCTGTCACGAAAAACCCCAAACAATGGCAGATTTTAAATCAACAATATCTTCACTTCTGTAACTCCGAATTGGACGATTGTTTTTTTGAATTTGGGTGAAATTGTGATAGGAAATTAGATATGTAATTTTTTTGAGAAAATTCCTCCCCTGATTCTACAGAAATTATAAAAATATCACGGTCATCTGCAGAAAAAACCCTGAAAAATAGCAGATTTAAAAATGCCAATAACTTTATTTCTTGGACTTTGTTTTGGATGGTATGTTTTTTTTTAAATTTGGTGTTTTTATGAGATAAAATCATATCTACAATCAATTTCTACAATTTTTTCACAAAAATACACATAAATCATCCGAAATGGTGCGACCCTCTTTGGCTTCTTTGGAAAAAACTGCAAAAATAGAAAAACAATTGCCCATAATTCTTGACAAAGAAAGTGCTCTCATACCAATTGTTAAGTACCAAAAATTGAATACAAAAGAACCTAAATAGATCCAAAAACAAATATAAAAGAAACACTCTTTATTATAAGAAAACCCTAGAGGTAGGGAAACACCATACAATGGATCCTATTATGGAAGGGATCCTCTCCATAGTGGGCCTTATTTAATACTATAGTGGACCTAGTCCACATTACAGTGAATGGCCTCCACTATTATCACTATGGGCCCTTTGGGCCCTCCTAGTACCTCTCTATATACCTAACATTCCATGCCCCTTATGAAAGCATTGTCCTCAGTGCTTGCTATGAGAGTGTACAACCATATACCGGGGTCCCATGGATAAGTGTGGACCATAGTGTTGAAGTATGTTAGAGAACCAGTGTCCCATGTAGAAATGAAAGATACCATGCTGAAGTAGTCCAACCTCCATTGTAAACTGGGGTCCCATGTCCAAGTGCTCATGTGAACTTCACGTAGAATATATCTGAACCCAATAACCAACTGAAAATGATGCTCCAAAGACTAACACCTGTCATGCGGATCCAAATAAGAAGATCCATCCACATAGTGGGAAAGGGTTGTAGTTGAATCTGGAAGGAATAATACCACTATAGAATATGCATGATATACATTGGTAATCATAAATGGCTCCTGATTTGTTACATTGATGTTCTCTACAAAAGGTGTAGTAGAGTCATCAAATAAAATATGAAAGTGGTTTTCATCCCAGATATGACAACTATCCATATACCAATCATCACAATCGGCCTCAAAATCATACCAAGCATAGAATTTTTGATTATATTCATTAATTATGTCTGCCATAAGATATCTCTCTTGCATGCTAGCCAATGAATCATGAATACTACGAGTATGATCTTGCACATATGCAAATATTGTGAGTATGATCTATGGGAGTTCTTCATTCACCTGCTCTTCTTGTTTTTGTTTTCTTCTCCAAACCTTCTTGTACCTGATATCAATGGTTTCCTTCAGGGAAGACTTCATCATGCTTCTATAGTCACGAGTTACGTGTCCATAGTTGTGGCACTTGTAACATTCAATATTGTAGGGAGCCACAAAAACATATCTTGCTTGAAAATTTATTCCATACACTCTGCAATCTACAACTTTATGTCCAAATTTATTACAAGTAAAACAACAACTAGGAAAGAAAATTTGATACCTGGGACTACATGATATTCTTCGTGATGCAATCCTTCTGAATTCACACCTTAGTTGATCACAATCTTCTCTTCTGTTGTTTCCTTCACAATGATTGAAGATTCTATGATGCTTAGAGGTAGAAGGCCTTCTTCGAGAAACACCTCTTTTGCATTCATTCCTATTTGACTCTTGCTGACCATGATTCCTTCCTTTGAGAATGTCTGCATAATTATTATCCTTCTCTTCATTCTTCCTTTACGACAACCTGGAATACTTCCCTTCAAATTTATTTACTGGTGGTGTGGAGCTTCCTCTTTCTTCAATGCTCTTGTTGTGATTGACATTTGCATATTCCTTGCATGAGGCCTCACCAATGTATCCAAAACCCATTTTATTGAATGGTGACCTTTGACAACTGAGAATGTCTTATAGAACTTGAGAGCTCTTCAAGTTCTTGTTGATATTGTCAACTTCAACCCTCATTGAGACGACTTCTTCTTCAAGCTTCTCACAATCTTCTTATTTCTTCATCATCTGGATCTTCATTACTTCTTCTGTTTTATTTGTTTCTTCATGTTTCAAGGAGATGATTTATTCTTCAAGTCTTCTTTATTATTGACTAAATTATGCTTCAAGCTTGTTTAAGTCCTCAAATATTTCCTTAAGATGAATTTTCAAAATCTCTTCTCTCTTTTCTTCTTCCTTTACCTTGAGTTTTAAGTGAACTTCTTCTTCCGCCTTTTCAAGTTATTTTCTTTGTCTTTCTAGGGCACACAAGAATTTTGCTTCATGATCTACCATACTACCAATTTCTTCTTTTAGATATGTCTGACATGATGATCTTATTTCTTCTTGTTCTATTTCAACATCTTCTTTATCTTGATCACCATGCTCTAGCTCTATGGTTGCAAGAAGAGATTCCTTAGAGCAGATATTATTTATATTATCCCAAATCTCTTTGGATGATGAGAATTGTCTCACTTTGACTTTTACTAGATCAGATAATCCATCCAGGATGGCATTCATTATTATTTTGTTGTTCATTTTTAATTCCTTCTTGGTTGCAGTCTTCAGAGGCTTCTTTGAAGCGATGTATCCTGCAACAACTCAACCCCAAATGTCATACCCTTGTGTTTGCAAAAATACTTTCATTCTTGAGCTCCATATCTCAAACAACAACATCACCTTATCTATGAAATCCATGAACACTAGACTTCCATTATCCGTGCACTCCATGATCTACCTTCCAGTGGTTAGTCTATTTCTGAAGGACCTGCTCTATGTTGATGAATGCAACTATGTGAGATATCTCTAGCTTACAAACCTATGAGGTCTGGATCATTACAACTATGTGAAGTATTTCTCTCAGCTTACAAACCTAAGAGAAAGCCCCTAAGAAGGGTACATGGTTCCTTCCTGAGACAGATCTAGGAACATAGATATAACCTCCTCCATTTAGAGAGTGAGAAAAACTCCAGATGATTATCCAGTGGGAAAGGCGATATGATGAGTTGGACATGCCCGTGGCTGAGCACAAGGTGAACGTGTGAAATCCCAAAGTGCTGGGTGAATCGTCATTTGAACATAAATGAATATGATGTGTTAGCCTCCTCTAAGCAACAGAGTTGACGAGAAAAATCTAGTTGATTCTCCTGTGTGAGGTAGTGTGAAAGAATATCTGTAGAGTGGATGTGCCTATGGATGAGCACATGTGAACTTGTGTAGATCTAGTTCTTCTATGTAATACAATGAGCCAGAGCTATGACATCCCTATGGATGTGCCCCTAGTGGATGAGCACTAGTGGGTGTATTAGATCCTTTGATATATGTTGTTCAAGAGTCATACCTTCCTATAATCTTAATTGTTATGTAAAGGGTACAGGTCGACCCCACCTTAATGTGATTAATAATAAATGTAAAAGATAATTAATATGGTTAATAATAATAATAATAATAATAATAATAATAATAATAATAATAATAATAATTATTATTATTATTATAATAATTATAAAGTAACTTAGAGAGGTTGGCCCTGTTGATCCAATAGACACCTTTGTTGATTGGACAAGTCTAATATAAGTAAGGGATGATTCCCCATTGTGGAATCATATCTTTCTTATGTGTTTAGAAATTACAACAAATACATCTACTTGGTAAAAGGTGTGCACCTCTCTTCGGCACTAGATTTCTAGGGTTTGAATCACCCTCTTGTGTGATAGGTCCTTCTTGGTGGTTAAGTTCTTTCTCTTGAAGATTATAGCAAAGGATTTGGCTGGGTTTTCTTCCCTTGTTGAGAAGGGTTTCCCAGTATGCTTCTTATGTTCTTGTGCATGGTGTTTCTTCTTGTGATCTTGGTTGCTGCAACATTATTGTTCATGGTTAAGTGAAATACTAAAAATGGAATGAAATTCATGCTTAACCTAGCTTATTGAAAAATCAACATGGTACCGAAGCATAGGTCTTGAAGAACCCATTGCACAAGAATCTACCAGTCTCCTCTCTCTTCTGCAGAACCATACGACCCTCCTAGGGTTTCCAGAAAATTCGTACGACCTTCCTTTATGAAGTGTTAAACCCTTAAACACTTGAACGTTGGGGATAATTTTATCACAGGAGAGTACAGCCTCCTCCAACACATCTCCAGAGACTCTCAGAGTGACATTTTGAGCATTTTGAAATTTTGGCCCTAGGGTTTCTAGGGTTTCACTAATTTCTGCAGAAATTTCAAAATTAGGGTTTCTGAAAACTCATTGAAGGAGCTCTTCAACTCACCAATGTTTTCCTATCTCTCAAAGGATTATTGTTGGCAATCATAAGTCCAATAAAACCTAAAAGTGCTAGCCTAGCCTAGCCGTTAGATTTTCTAGCCTAGTTGACAAAGAGTTGTGAAGAATCTAAAAACTATGATGGAAGATAAGCTTGATGGATCAAGCAAATTTAAAGTTCCTGAAATAAAAGATTTGAAAGGAATATTTAGTGTGGGTAATACAAAAGGGCTTACCATAGACAACTATCAATGAATGGAAGGAAGATGATGCCAGGACAAGGAAGCAAATCACCTACTCAAACCCTTACATTGAAGGTCCAACCTCAAAATAACAAAGATGACAAAAGGTGACATTGTGACTATCTTCTTCATAAAGATCTCAAAGGATAGAGATCAGCCAAGAGCCATTGGAGAAATCATATCAACATCCTTAGGTATGCACTTGTATATATTATTTGTATCATTTTCATGAGTGAAATTGTAGGAGGAAGGAGCCTTTGCTAAATTCATGGATCCACAGGGATCTCGGTGCATTCATAAAAACAACACACTCAAAGTAAGGACTCCAAGTTTGATTGTTGTAATTTTCATTCCTCTAATCTATATTTCTAAAAGGTTTGCTACATTACAAGTAGGTGTGTTAGTTGTGACAATATTCCTTAAATTGTTTTGATTCTAGAGATGTACTCATTATTCTCCTATAGGAGATATTCTTGTGTTGGTTCTTTTTGTTTTCTTGTTCTAGATAGGTTAACAAGAAAAGAAGATGCTTATGCTTCAGAGGGAGTCACTTGACTCAGAAGGAGCCAAAACTATTTGAGAAAGAAGAAGAATAGAACCAACATTGAGACAACCAATGCTACAAATCATGATCATAATCTTTCTAGGATTCCATGGGAAGAAGCATGCATGACAAAGTATATGTGCAGAACAAGAGTCTTCACCAGACTTTGAAAAACATAACTCCCGAAGAATTCTTCACCAGAATGAAGCCTAAGATTGAACACTTCATGTCATTTGGGTGCCCAATGTATTTTCATGTACCCAAAGAGAAGAAGTCCAAGCTAGATCCTTTAAGAAGAAAGGATACAGTAAATATTCAAAGACATCCCTAGTCAAAGACAGATTGAGTCAAGCAGAGACATTGTCCTTGAAGAAGAGACAGTTTTTCAAAGACCCAAAGAATCTTAGATGGATATTGACAGTGAGACAATACCTTCTCCCCCTTTATCAATTTAGAGGGATACATACATTACTTTAGGTCATCCAGGTTCTCCAGTTGATATGTTCAGATATATTGCAGTAGGGCATAAAATGCCTACCTAGACTCACTTTGAAAGAGGCAGAGAAACATACAAGCCTCTCAAGGCACATTCCAAGAAAGAAAACGAGATTTTCGAGCTATCCTTCAGTCATGAGCCACTTCATTGATGCTGTTAACTCCCAAAATGAAACCGTCTTTTCGGTTGAATTTTGTAGGGGATATCATGGTTATTGGTTGCGTCTAAAGCTACTTTTGTGTTTTTTATAGTTGAGAAAATTCTTGGTTTTGGTTCGGTCAAGAAATTGGAAAAACAGCAGGTTTCGGTGGTTTGGACGAGCCCCCAGCGTGCTCATTAACCACCGAAAGTGTTTAGTTTCGTCAGATAAGTGGTCGATACAAAAAGCAAGCAACCACCGAAAAGGTTTGAATGCGCAAAAAAGAAAGCTCGTGCTTTCACACGAGCCAGATGTCAGAATCCATTGCAATGATGAGAAGTTCAAACCGCCGAAAGCTCGCGTTCGGGGAGATGATACTCGTTCGTGGGGTTCAACCGAGAGGTTCCAAACACCTGTGTATTATCCACTGCATAATCATTTCCAAATCTGCGCCGAGCGGTGATAGCCAGATACGGTTGCACGGAGCTTCTCTCCTTCCCAGTGGTAGATACATTCATCATTATTGACAGGTCATTCATTCATTTTAAAACTCTAAGTGTTATAATGGAGCCCGAAAATCACTGAAGATAACTATCAACACGCGATTTTTCCAGCAAATCGTGATTTTCAAATCTTGGTCCCTCTTTTCGGGCGATTGGCATGGTGTATCTGAATTCAACCAGCATTTCGAATCAAGGAAAACGGATTGGGTTATCGGGTAAGTCTGTAAGCTTTTTCCTGTCAAAATTTCATAAATATATTTTCCCCCGAAAAGTTGAAGTTTCGTCTTTCCCTGTCCGATTGTCATTTAAATGTGGGTCGATATTCTAGCACATTTATAAATTCTATGCCCTATCAAACTATTTCACAGTCTATTCATCGACCATATCCTTAGTTCCTAGAACCTTTGTTTCCCGAATACCTGGTTGACTATAGTTTCAGATACAGTTCGCTTTCAGTTATGTCAAGATCCGGTCCTGCATTAAGGTCAGAAGCAGATGGTATGTGGTACTTTGAGGAACATCCAGAGGTTGCAGAATGCTTCAAACAGGTAGGCATTTTCTCATATTGTGAGAAATTAACGACCTTTCATCAACAAATTGCTGAAGCATTTTCCCTCTCATACGATGGCAGGATTGCCAAAATAGGCAGAGAGGAGTTCATCATAGATGAGGCCTCTATTGCCGAATACACAGGGTTGTCTAGGACAGGGTTGTCTAGGACAGGTAGTTGCTGGTTTAAAACTTCTTCACCCTCAAATGTTGAATTCAGATCATACCTGTTGCCAGTGCATAAAACGTTGATTTGGAAGAAAGATATTCCTATGTCATATCATGAAATGAAGTGGCAGACCCTTCTGAAGGCGATTCTGGTATACATTACCTGTGAAGGGCGTTATAACATAGTGTTATACTATCATTTTAAATTGTTAAATCACTTCACAGGCAGGGAACCCTTCAATATACCATATTTCTTTCATAAGACCTTGATTAAAATGGAAAAACAGGTAAAGGTTCAACCCACTAAAGTTTCAAGCAGAATATCTCATCAGGGGTTGATTACCCTCCTTGTCAAAGAATCTCTTCACAGGAAGCAAATAGAATGGAGTTTCTTCTTGTTCTGGAACGAGTTTCAGACAGAGAAACCTCCAGAAATGAAAGCGAAAAGGTCGAGAAGCAGGAATGATCATGCTAGTCACAAGAGGAGAAAAGGGATTTCAATGTCCAGGGATTCCATAAAGGCAACACCCATCAAGCAGGGAGGAACCAAGAGGAAAGTAAAGCTTGAAGAGAGAAACCCTGTCATAGTGAAAAACCCTCTCAACCTACCCTACAGTGACTTTGATTCCGAGCATGGGATGGCAAAAACACAGGATAATCTGCAAATCAAACATGATGCAGAACTAAAGACAGATATAACTCCATCAATGCCTTCAGAAACACACAGGCAACTGAAAGTAGAAGCTTCATCAAGCAAGCCTCAGAAAGGTAAGACCAGGAAAATCAATAAGCTTCTGCGAGAAATCTATGAGATGGAAGTACTTGAGAGGGTAATTAAAAAGGAAAACATAGATCTAACAGAGAAGGTTGCCGATCTATTCAAAGAGAATGAAACTCTCAAAGAAAAACATAATTCAATCAAAGAGAGAAACAAAGAATTGATTAAGGAGAATATGAAATTATATAGGCAACTCAGGGTTCTAAGACTCAGGTTAAAAAAGTTTGAACCACCAGAGGAAGAACAAACCGGATTAGACACTTTGGATAATCTAGCTACAACAATAATGGATGCACCAGAACCTTCTACACAGCCAACAAATATTCGTAGGTCTGCACGAATCAAAACTGTAGCATCTGAGAAAGTATGAGTGATAAAAGAAGTTTCAGAACAACCATTTTTGCAATTTTGAAAGGTCTTCAAAGTGCAACATTCGGTGGTTTAGGCGAGCCACACTGAGCTCAT
>ML778565.1:508211-563360 GCA_009831015.1 Picea engelmannii | reverse complement strand
ATAGCCTGATAATAAGTCTCTTGATTGTCTCTTAGACCCTACATTGTACTGGTTTAGTTACAATCTTTTCTCCACCCACTTTAAAAGTTATCTGCTGATTAATCAATCTTTGAGAGCACTGTCTATTTGTTTATCATTTTCACATTTGAATGCCATAGCTATATTGAGTTGTCCCATTGATCCACATTCACAAAATACAAAAACATTCATTTATTAAGTTACCAAGAACCTTTGGTCTGCAACCACAAAGGGTTTCTTGGAGTGATAACAAATTGGCGTCGTTGCCGGGGAGAGGAGATCGAAGCTCAGCTTCCTTGGGAGACGACATAGATCTAGCTTTGATGATAGACAGCTGGACATCACTTGGTTGTACATTTTCTATCTGGCGACTCCATTGACGAAGTGGCTCCCAAAAGATCTCACACAAGGGCAAACCCAGAAGGCCCATTGACAACATCAGTTCCTGATCCAGAAAAAATCATCAGCAAGGGCAAAGATTTGCACAAACAGGCCTCCGGATCTGCAGCTGCAATTGATTCAGGTATTCCTATTGATACTCATATTTCTATATCTGAAAAGTTTTCGGTTGAAACCCCTGCTGAAATTCAAAATTCCAAAGAAATAAAAAACTCATCTCAAGCTACTAGGGTAGAAGAACCATCTTTTTCCTCCAATATCACTGATTCTGCCCTTGAGATTGAAGTTCCATCCCATCCAAAAGAACATTCCTCTTCATCTTCTTTTAATTCATCACCTAGTAAACCTTCAAAGGGTGTTCTGCACACTTATACAAATCTGCCTGTCCTTGAGGAAATTCTCCAGGATTTATCCTCTAAGGGAGAAGAAAACCTAGCTTCGTTGCTCAGCCAGTTTTATAAAGCCTCCTATTTCCCATCAACTTCTGAAACTTCTATTCAGGGTGAAGTGAGACAGTCATTCATTTCCAAATTAGGTAATTTATCTCCTCCATCATCCCCTCCGAGTTACCTATCCCCTCCATTGTCTCCTACAATCTCCTCATCTGAATCTATCAGCAAGGTCATCATGGCTGCCCCTCTGACCAGAATGGAACAAATCTTGGCAAACAAGTATGCCCCTCTCATCTTGCCAAACCCCCTGTCTGCCATGCCAACTGGTGATTACTAGAAATACATGCCAAAGTTTACAGGAGCAGGGGAATACACAGCTGAAGAACACATTGAAGCATTTTATGCTTATGCGGAAAACATAAATATTTCAGAGGAGGATGTATGGACTAGAGTCTTCGTCCAGAGCCTGGATGGACAAGCTCGGAAGTGGTTTAAAGAGCTGCCAACAAATTCAATCACTGGCATTGAACAACTGGATGCAGCATTCTTGAAGAATTGGGGAGAGAGAAGGGACCTGTTGTATTACATTTCAGAATTTGGAAATCTGAAGAGAGGAGATGGAGAATCGGTCTCAGACTTTATTAAACGATTCAACAAAATGTTCGGTAAGATCCCAGCAGAGATCAAACCAAGCGATGCCTCAGCAAAAATAACATTCTCTGCGGCCTTTGATGCAGAGTTTTGTCTTATCCTGAGAGAAAGACGATCAACAACGCTTGCTTTGATGCAAGATGCCGCTCTTGAAGTCGAATCGAACATCACAGCCTCTCAGAAGCTCAAAGGGAGGGCTGAAAAGAAGAAGCCTGTTGTTGAGTCTTCTTCTTCTTCTTCAAACAGTCAAATGGAAAAGATGGCTAAAATGTTGGACAGTCTTACATCAGAAATGTCGAAGTTGAAAGTTCAAAATCAGACACCAGCAAGAGCAAAGGAGCCAAATAACTTTGCCCCTAGAAACCCAAATGCTTTTCCATACAGAAGAAACAATCCACAAACTCAGATTCTGCAAAGAGATAGGAATTCAAATGAAGATCAGAGGATAAAAGTACCTCTTCAGAATGTGGTAATGGATGAAGAAAATGTTGAAGAGCAAGAAGAGGTGGAAGGTGACATTCATTGTGTTGGAGATGAGACAGGGACATCTTATCTCACACAACAATATTATGAGCAATCGTTAATGACTGAACAAGCAGAAGATGATCTCCTCGGTGATGGCATCTTTACAGTAGAGGATAAGAATAGATACAACCTTCGATCCAAGTCTAAGGCTACTCAAGCATATGCATCAGCTCCTCCTGCAGAGATCGCTGCCCCTGTCAATCAAAAAACTCATACACCAGAAGACCAGCCATCAAAGTCTTCAAAGGAGAAAACACCAACCCCTCTCAAGAAGACTGCTGCCCCTGACAGCGAGCAAATTCTAGAGAGTCAGCCTCCCACTGAACAGTAGAAGAATTAGGAAGCCCCTTCCGTCCAGGTAAAAATTTCTGACAAAACTGCTGATAAGGCTCCATATTCTTTTAATTTCGAGGCTGAATTACAAAAGATTAAGATTCCTATCCCTCTTGTTGATCTTATGAAAAATGAGATGTTTAAAAGAGATATCCTCAAAACTTTAGATCCCCAGTCAGTATCCCATTCTGCTGATATCCTAAATATTTATGATGATAAGCCAACCATAACTCTGGGCCCAATGGTAGAAGACAGGGATGAAAGTTGTCCTCCGTTCTATATCTCTTTAAACATCCATGAAAAGACGCTGCATAATTGTTTGTTGGACTCCGGTGCTTCACACAATTTGATGCCCAAAGCTGTCATGGACGAGATTGGATTGGAGATCACCAAGCCTTACCATGATCTCTTCTCCTTCGATTCTCGAAAAGTCAAATGCCTTGGGATGATTAAGGATTTGGCCGTGACCTTGACCCAAGCGTCAATGAAAAGAATGGTAATGGACATAGTGGTGGCTGACATACCTCCAAAATTCGGATGTCTTTTATTGAGATCATGGATGAAAAGGCTAGGTGGCACTCTCCAAATGGATCTTTCCTATGCAACTATCCCTGTTTTCGGAGGAGTAAACATAAGACTTTACAGGGAGTCTCAGTTATCATATGTGATTAGTGATGAAAAGAACCCATCCAATCATCCTATCTATGCAGTCGACACGGATATGGGATCTTGTATCTTGCAATTTGATGACTCACTGTCTGACACATTGCTGCTCAGAAAACCCACAGATCAGATCACTGTTCAGCCCACAGAAACATCATAGGATGATCCCTGGACCATGTTCTTTAACGGTGCTTGTACAAAGGAATCAGCTGGAGCAGGAGTGGTATTCATTTCTCCCTCAAAGAAAACTTCTCATCTGTCCTTTAAACTTGATTTTAAAGTGACTAATAACATTGCTGAATATGAAGCATTACTTTTAGGGATGAATGCAACAAAAGAGAAAGGTGTTAAAAATTTGCAGGTGTTTGGAGATGCAGATCTAATTATCCAGCAGGTGAACAAGTCCTTTCAAGACAAACATGTCAGGCTAAAGGCATACAGGGATGAAGTGTTGGAAGCAATTAAAAGTTTTGCAGATTTCAAAATTACATTTGTACCTAGGGCCATGAATGAATTGGCAGATTCATTGGCTGTGTCTGCTTGTGCATTTATTCCTCCTTTGCCTCACAAATTGTCTTACGAAATTCAAGTTAGACATAGGCCTTCTCTTCCTGACAATGTAAAATTTTGGAAAGTTTTTGAGGATGATGTTGAAATCACCCGATTCCTTATAGTGATAGATGAGTTTGCAGAGCTGTAGATTGATCAGGAGAACGAACATGAAGATGAAGTTGAGCAGCCAAAGCTCAAGAGAAAAATTGCAGCTCACGAGATAGTTCAGCTGTCCACAAATAGAATTCCTAAAGGCTTGGTCCCGTTGGAGAGGCTTTTTGACAACAATGATGTGGCTGTCAAATTGCAAAGTGCAGAAAAAGAGTCAGATGTTTTCCAGTATAATGTGGCCAGTGAACAAGATCCAAAACATGTCAACTTGGCCTCACATTTGTCTGAAAAACAAAAGGCTGATTATGGCAAATTGCTGAAAGAATTTGCAAACATCTTTGCTTGGCAGTATGATGATTTGAAAACCTTTGACACAGAGGTGATCCAACACAAAATTCCCTTGAATAAAGATACTAAACCATTCCATCAGAAGCTTAGATCCTTCAATCCTTTGCTGCTGCCCACAATGGAGAAAGAAATTAAGAAACTGTTGGACGCCCGCATCATCATTCCTCTCAGGTATTCAGAATGGATTGCTAATCTTGTGCCGGCCAGGAAGAAGAATGGGGAGATTAGACTCTGCGTTGACTTCAGAAATCTAAACAAATGCTCCAGGAAAGACAATTACCTGCTGCCTAAGATGGAGCATATGTTGCAGAAGGTGTCAAGATCGAAGGTAATGTCATTTATTGATGGGTTTTCCGGATACAATCAGATTGTTGTCCATCCGGAAGACAAAGAAAAAACTGCCTTTACCACTCCATGGGGCACGTTTATGTACGAGAAGATGCCCATTGCTTTCATTGGGGAGAAAGATAAATTTGTCCTAATTTATCTTGATGATATCACTGTTTTTTCGAGCAGCCACGAACTTCACTTGCAGCACTTGAGAAGGACATTCCTGAAATGTCGAAGGTATGGCATCTCCCTTAATCCCAAAAAATCAAATTTTGCACTTAAGGAGGGAAAACTACTTGGGCACATTGTTTCAGCTGATGGGGTTAAAATTGATCCAAAGAGGGTAGAAGCAATCAAAAATTTATCTCTTCCTCGATCAAAGAAAGACATTCAGTCTTTTCTTGGAACTATTAATTTTGTCAGAAGATTCATAGGGAATTTTTCTGAACTCACAAAGCATATCACTGCTATGTTGAGGAAATACTCTGAGATAAAGTGGACCGAAGTAGCCAGACAATCATTCAATGACATCAAAGAGGCCATCACGACAACTCCTGTATTGATCAGTCCAGATTTTTCAAAGGTATTCTATATCTTTTCATTCGCTTCCAATGATACGATAGCAGCAGTGCTTTTGCAGAAGAATGCTAATGACCAAGAATAGCCGGTTGATTTCTTCAGTAAGGTCTTAAGGGATGCAGAGGTAAAGTATGAGTTGCTGGAAAAACAGGCTTATGCACTTGTCAAGTCACTGAAGGCTTTTAGGGTCTACATTCTTCAGGCAAAGGTAATTACTTTTGTTCCCTCCAGTTCAGTTAAATATGTTCTTGTCCAACCTGACATTGATGGCAAAAGAAGTAAGTGGATAGCGAGATTGATTGAGTTTGATGTCGAAATTAAACCAGCAAAGATAATTAAAGGTCAGGGTCTTGCCAAACTCTTGGCAGAAGAAAATTGCAAGCTGCTTGACATAAATCTGATGAGTATTGATGCAGAAAATGTTCCATCTGCTGAGGACAATGAAGGTAAGGGAATGCAAGTTTCAGCTCATCTAGCTGATTGCAAGTGGTACAGCCACATCATTCAGTTTTTGCAGACTTTATCAGTCCCATCAGATTTGACAAAGACTCAAAGAAGGGCTTTAAAACTCAGGGCTGTAATTTTCTGCATAAATGACAATTTGCTGTTTTGGAAGAATCCCATTGGTTTGTTGTTGAGATGTGTGAATCAAGAAGAGGCAGCTAAGATCATGTGTGAACTTCACAATAGTGAGTGCGGAGGACACCACTATTGGAAAACCAAAGCACACAAAATCTTAAGATCAGGTTACTATTGGCCATCCTTATTTTCAGATGTGTACGAATTTGTGAAAACATGTGACAAATGTCAGAGATTCAAAGGTAAAAAACAATTGAAGTCCCTTCCTCTCAAACCTATAGTGGTCACCGGGCCTTTTCAGTAGTGGGGCCTAGACTTCATAGGTGAGATCCATCCACCTTCTAGTGGATAGCATCGGTGGATTTTGGTTGCCACCAATTACTTTACAAAGTGGATTGAGGCTATTCCCACCCGGAACGCCAATCACACTGTCATCATAAACTTTCTGCAGGAGAATATATTCGCCAGATTTGGCTGTCCCAAAAGATTGGTCGCTGATAATGCTACTGCATTCAAAGATAAACACTTGGTGAAATTGTGTGAAGAGCTGGGAATTCAGCTGGTACATTCCACAGCCTACTATCTGCAAGGGAATGGTCTAGCTGAGTCATCAAACAAGAGTTTGGTCAGAATCATACAGAAGCTGCTTGAACAGAATGCCAGAGGTTGGGATTCCAAATTAAAGTTTGCATTGTGGGCTGACAGGGTAACATGCAAAAAATCAATTGGTACATCTCCGTTCAAGCTGGTATATGGTACTGAGGCCATATTTCCTATTCAGCTTGCATTACCAGTTGCAAAATTCTTACAAGAGACTGATGAAGAACCAAGTGATCTGACTAGGAGGATTCATGAGTTGGTACAATTGAAACAAGATAGAGAGCAGCTCTTAAAAAAAAATGAATTTCACCAGGAAATGATCAAGCGAAATTTTGACAAGAAAGTCAAATCAGATGTTTTCAAAACAGGGGATATGGTCTTAAAGTGGGATGCAGCAAGACAGGAGAAAGGGAAGCACGAAAAATTTGAGGCTCTTTGGACGGGTCCTTTTGTCATAACAGAGGTGCAGCAGAACAACACCTTCGTTCTTCAAACTCTTTCAGGCGAGCTAGTTTCAGGGGGCCCTTTCAACGGGCGCTTCCTGAAGATCTATTTCTCATAAGGCTTCTTTCAAGCCAAGTTCTTCTTGTACATATTTTCTTTTTCAGTTTTGTTTTCTTTATTTTTGGTATTCTAATAACTCCATGCCCAATGGTACTAGTAACTATTTTTCAGATTGTAATAAGGCTACTGAGTCTAGCCAGGTTCTTGGTCACCTCATAGGGAGATGCCCATCCCAGTTGGAGCCAAATGTTAACTCCCAAAATGAAACCGTCTTTTCAGTTGAATTTTGTAGGGGATATCATGGTTATTGGTTGCGTCTAAAGCTACTTTTGTGTTTTTTATAGTTGAGAAAATTATTGGTTTTGGTTCGGTCAAGAAATTGGAAAAACAACAGGTTTCGGTGGTTTGGGCGAGCCCCCAGCGTGCTCATTAACCACCGAAAGTGTTTAGTTTCGTCAGATAAGTGGTAGATACAAAAAGCAAGCAACCACCGAAAAGGTTTGAACGCGCAAAAAAGAAAGCTCGTGCTTTCGCATGAGCCAGATGTCAGAATCCGTTGCAATGATGAGAAGTTCAAACCGCCGAAAGCTTGCATTCGGGGAGATGATACTCGTTCGAGGGGTTCAACCGAGAGGTTCCAAACACCTGCATATTATCCACTGCATAATCATTTCCAAATCTGCGCCGAGCGGTGATAGCCAGATACGGTTGCACGGAGCTTCTCTCCTTCCCAGTGGCAGATACATTCATCATTATTGACAGGTCATTCGTTCATTTTAAAACTCTAAGTGTTATAATGGAGCCCGAAAATCGCTGAAGATAACTATTGATATGAAAATAGAAGGCTGACTTGTTATGCTATGCAAGCACCCTCTACCTCATTAAATTAACATTAACATGACCTTGCTTCATGTGTTAAAATAGGCAAGATAGTTTATGTGTTTAAGTTCTTGCTTCTTCTTTGCAATGTATATGGGTGAGGAATGTTCTTTTACAAAATTAATTATGTGTTATAAACATATACACAACAATGTAAAGTGCAGCAAATAACACAGCAAACTCACAACAATACCAAGATGATAAAGGAGTTCACCCCTCTCTGGGCTACGTCTCCTTGAGCCTCCTTCAATGGACTTGGCTCTTTGGGATTAGTTTGTCAAATGCTCATTACAAGCTTCTGCTCAACTCCAATGGATTTACAGACTGTACCATTGGATTCAGAATACATAAAAACCCCAAAAATGACCGTTAAAACTCTGCAAATGGATAATGGCTCATCCAACAATGACCTCTTCTACATATGACCTCCAAGCTTCCCTGAACTTGAATGAGGAAAAAACACCTGTAAAAGTCCTCCAATGGATCTGAAACCTATCCCAGTGTGTTCAGAGCATATTAAACAGTCAGAAATGACTATTCAGTCTCAGAAAATGAATATGTGCTCATCAGAGCAATGCCTCAAACAATGAGGGCTTTAAGGCTCCTGAAGCTTCCTCAAACTTCAAATGTGAAAAAACTGCAAATGAGCTCTTCAAATGCTTGTGAAAACATCACCAATGGACTTCGAACGTCCAAAAACCCCTAGCTAGGCTTTTACAGCTCCTGATTTGGTCAAAACCTCAGAAAGTTATGGCCTCTACCATTTTTCCCCTTCAAGCCTGTTGTAACCGGTTCGCCATTTCGCACTCTGGAAAACTAAACTTGGCTTCTGAGCGTTTTCGCCTCCAAAACCTAGCACCCGCGCGCATTCCCAAAAATGGTGCAAATTGTCGATTAGTTAACGAAAATAAAGCCCCCGAGGACGGAGGTGTTGGGCGCATGGGCCATGTGGCCACGTTCCTCGCGCGCCAAAAAGGCTATATTCCACGCGTGTATAAATGGTGGACAGCTGTCGGAGTGTTTGTATAACCGTTTGATAAAACTAAACCCAAATAAATCCACGCGCCATTTGATAAAATGTGTGGTCATATATAATAAAGCCACGCGACCGTGTGGTAGCAAACAAAAATGCGCGCCAATAAATATAATTATACGGTTACCATGCAATGGTTAATATAACCATTGGCCACATTTCAACACAAAGACCGAGGGTCATATTTTACTTGCCCGCGCGAATGGCAACAAATATGGTCATATGTTGATCAATATGACCGCGGGTCATATTGTAACCACCAACTCCCGCGCAATGGTATCAATACACGTCATATAATTAACATAACCACGCGCCATATAAAACATGCGGTCGTGTAACATAACGGGACCATGGGTCAAACACATAAGACCGAGTTTTGAACCACCACACGTTTCCCGCGCGCGCCCATTATTACACGGTTTTGGTCGTATGGTTTTGCATAGGACCGGGGTTGGGGCTAAGCCCTGGCCTGACCCCCCGTCGATTACCATATTATATGAATTCAAATAATTTTAAACCAATCATACAATGCAAAGCCAACGCGTGGCGCGTTGGTGGCTTGTCCTTTGTGAAACGTTCAATGGTGGATGAGGTCCGGGGGTCGAACCCCGCGGCCTCATATAAATTTTAAATAACCAAATAGCCAAACATGGGGTGCCACGTGGCAGCCCTTGATTGGGCCACGTGGCACCCTTCCATTCGTCCACGAATATGCCACGTGTCACAATCTAACTCGACCACATTCGACTAATAAGAATCTGCCACGTCACTTGCCACGCGTCTGTACGGTTGCCACGTCATCTCGGCCACGCAGACTGCTGACGTTAGCATGTGCCACGTGTCACCCATCCAGTGGTGACACGTGTCACTTCCCAATTGGTCAAACCATATGCCGAAAATTCCAAAAATGCATGACACGTGTCACGCCCAGTTGCTGCCACGTGTCTTGTACGAACATGCCATGTGTGCAGTACGGCCCTGCCACGTCAGCAGTACGGCCTGCCCAGTCAGCATCCAATTTTTCCTGTTTGGCTCGGCGAACAGATTGCGATAACTTCTCCATACGGACTATGTTTGCGAAAATAAATATACCGCCGGAATCAGGAGAACGAGACAGACGCAATGGCACCGTTTTCGTCACATTCTGAGCACTTTGAAAATTGAGCAAATTTTAGACCCCTGGTCTAGATTCTGATCACGCCTTCCCACTGAAAGGCTTTTGGACCCACAAAAGCTTATAATCATCGATATGAGCTTCAATACTCTTCTGCTTCAAAGTTCTATCAACTGATTCTACTTGAAAATACTTTTCGACAATCACCTGGGTACCTTGACATGCCTTGCACTGCAACTTGGTATGTCACTCAACCACTGCTCTCTGGCTGCTGCTGACCCACTGTTCTCTCTGCACTTGGAAGACTGCCAGCCTTCCCACTGAGAATCAAGTCCCTCTTGTTGACTCTTTAACGTCAACAAACTGCTCTCCAATGGCTGCACAATTTTCCTGCGACATCTTGTCACAAGCCAAGAAAACCATCAATCTTGAAAACAAATTGACACAAGACTGAAAATAATGACAGCAAAGTCTTTTTGCTCTTCAAGCAACTGTCGCATCTTGTGCTTCATCAAAGCACATGGAGTTTTCCTGCATTTTAGTGCACTCAAAATTGACTTACAAGTCATCCAACTCAATCGACTAAACACAAGTCGAAAACTATGTACGACACAACACAGTAGTCAAGCAAAATCGACACAAGTCGAGACTCATGTGAAACATGTCAACCATCCAAAATGACAAGTCTAAAGACATGATAAATAATCATGTTACAAACATGAATCAATCACGATGAACTATCATCAAGTTCATTGTTTATGCACTCCAAAACCAAATGCATGTGCATAGCCCTTCAACTCTTCTTCCTGTAGAAACATAGGTACTTGAACCTAAAGCATGTGGGTACTAAAGAGCTAAAAATGAAAAATGTATATGGCTGTAATAAAATGGATAGCATACCCCTCTTTTACCTAATCTTGACGAGGTGGTACTACACAAGTATCCATTCAAAAATAAATGCCTATACAAGCAAACTTGCATCTTGTAATTTATGATAACTGCTGCAACTTGTCAACTTCAACAAAAGTGAATAGCTAAGGCTGAAATGTGCATCTATACAGAAAAAATGCAAGCCTTACTTACGCAAGAAATCAATCCATTTCTTACCAATCCAACTCAATGGCGAATCCTTCTGCTGAAAGTGGTCCTCTTGTGAATCATCTTGACTCACCTCAATGATGGAATCTCCTCTTCCATTCTTGTCAATCTTTTCACCCAAATGCTTCTTGTGCCGCGGATGAGAGGTTGGATGCAATGTCCAACATTGGTCAATGAGATGACCTCTCTTCTGACAATGACTGCAAACCTTTTGCATTTTCTCTTCATGTTGCCTTTGCTTGGAAAGTTTCCTGAAAATGGACTTTCTCTTCCAACATTTTGTAACATGATGGTTATAGAAACCACAATATGTACATGGTCTTTTTCCATTGTTACATGCAGATTTATTATGCTTAACATAATCAAAAGCAACTGAGTTATAGGAAGATTTATACCTTGAACATTCACCTTTATCGCCGCTTTGAGGAGGTGAATCGGAATAGTCACAAGCTCTCTTTTGAAGACTAACAAATCTACTCTTGTCCTCATGGCTGTCACAACCTTTGTGTTTCACACATTTGCATTCATCTTGAATACAAGTCTTGCATGATGAAGAGGTTGAACTTTCAACAAAAGTTCTTGAACTTTCACCTTGAAATCCTTCTTGAGGAGGTGAACTTGAAACAAAAATTGTGCTTGAAACTTTTTCATTAGTTTCCTCAATCTTGGAATTTGTTTCATTAATTCTTTCATAACCGAGACCACAATATTTAGGTCTCTCTTCAACAACAATAGGCTCAACAATGCCTTGTGCATGCTTGCCTAACCCTTTACCTTCATAGCCCATTTTTAACAATAATTTGGACCCTATTCCTTTTGTGTCATTTTCAAAAACACCAAAGCAATCTTCTTGAGAGTAATTTGAAGACAAACTGACATTACATACCTCATGTGCATGCATGTACTGGGTAAGGGTTTCTTTTGCTTCTTGGAGTTGTTTTTCCATCTCCTGCAACTTTTCAAGAAGTTGTCCATTCTCCTCCTTCATGGCCATCAACTGCTCTTGAAGGACAATGCTCTCTTCCCTATCTTTCCACAACACATGTACCATATCCTTCATGGTTAGCAATGCATTAAACATTTCTTTATCAAAGAACTTAGATTTGGGAGATGTAGGAGAACTATCAATGCTTAAAGCTTCCTCCATATTTGCAAGATATAAAACTTCAACACAAAACTTGCATCAATACCAACAACTACAACTCAAGCTATCATTGGCAAATACATGAGCAAAATAATCTATGCTCTGATACCAACCTGATCTGAAAATAGAAGGCTGACTTGTTATGCTATGCAAGCACCCTCTACCTCATTAAATTAACATTAACAGGACCTTGCTTCATGTGTTAAAATAGGCAAGATAGTTTATGTGTTTAAGTTCTTGCTTCTTCTTTGCAATGTATATGGGTGAGGAATGTTCTTTTACAAAATTAATTATGTGCTATAAACATATACACAGCAATGTAAAGTGCAGCAAATAACACAGCAAACTCACAACAATACCAAGATGATAAAGGAGTTCACCCCTCTCTGGGCTACGTCTCCTTGAGCCTCCTTCAATGGACTTGGCTCTTTGGGATTAGTTTGTAAAATGCTCATTACAAGCTGCTTCTCAACTCCAATGGATTTACAGACTGTACCATTGGATTCAGAATACATAAAAACCCCAAAAATGACTGTTAAAACTCTGCAAATGGATAATGGCTCATCCAACAATGACCTCTTCTACATATGACCTCCAAGCTTCCCTGAACTTGAATGAGGAAAAAACACCTGTAAAAGTCCTCCAATGGATCTGAAACCTATCCCAGTGTGTTCAGAGCATATTAAACAGTCAGAAATGACTATTCAGTCTCAGAAAATGAATATGTGCTCATCAGAGCAATGCCTCAAACAATGAGGGCTTTAAGGCTCCTGAAGCTTCCTCAAACTTCAAATGTGAAAAAACTGCAAATGAGCTCTTCAAATGCTTGTGAAAACATCACCAATGGACTTCGAACGTCCAAAAACCCCTAGCTAGGCTTTTACAGCTCCTGATTTGGTCAAAACCTCAGAAAGTTATGGCCTCTACCATTTTTCCCCTTCAAGCCTGTTGTAACCGGTTCGCCATTTCGCACTCTGGAAAACTAAACTTGGCTTCTGAGCGTTTTCGCCTCCAAAACCTAGCACCCGCGCGCATTCCCAAAAATGGTGCAAATTGTCGATTAGTTAACGAAAATAAAGCCCCCGAGGACGGAGGTGTTGGGCGCATGGGCCATGTGGCCACGTTCCTCGCGCGCCAAAAAGGCTATATTCCACGCGTGTATAAATGGTGGACAGCTGTCGGAGTGTTTGTATAACCGTTTGATAAAACTAAACCCAAATAAATCCACGCGCCATTTGATAAAATGTGTGGTCATATATAATAAAGCCACGCGACCGTGTGGTAGCAAACAAAAATGCGCGCCAATAAATATAATTATACGGTTACCATGCAATGGTTAATATAACCATTGGCCACATTTCAACACAAAGACCGAGGGTCATATTTTACTTGCCCGCGCGAATGGCAACAAATATGGTCATATGTTGATCAATATGACCGCGGGTCATATTGTAACCACCAACTCCCGCGCAATGGTATCAATACACGTCATATAATTAACATAACCGCGCGCCATATAAAACATGCGGTCGTGTAACATAATGGGACCATGGGTCAAACGCATAAGACCGAGTTTTGAACCACCACACGTTTCCCGTGCGCGCCCATTATTACACGGTTTTGGTCGTATGGTTTTGCATAGGACCGGGGTCGGGGCTAAGCCCTGGCCCGACCCCCCGCCGGTTACCATATTATATGAATTCAAATAATTTTAAACCAATCATACATGCAAAGCCAACGCGTGGCGCGTTGGTGGCTTGTCCTTTGTGAAACGTTCAATGGTGGATGAAGTCCGGGGGTCGAACCCCGCGGCCTCATATAAATTTTAAATAACCAAATAGCCAAACATGGGGTGCCACGTGGCAGCCCTTGATTGGGCCACGTGGCACCCTTCCATTCGTCCACGAATATGCCACATGTCACAATCTAACTCGACCACATTCGACTAATAAGAATCTGCCACATCACCTGCCACGCGTCTGTACGGTTGCCACGTCATCTCGGCCACGCAGACTGTTGACGTCAGCATGTGCCACGTGTCACCCATCCAGTGGTGACACGTGTCACTTCTCGATTGGTCAAACCATATGCCGAAAATTCCAAAAATGCATGACATGTGTCACGCCCAGGAGCTTCCACGTGTCCTGTACGGACATTCCACGTGTGCAGTACGGCCCTGCCACGTCAGCAGTACGGCCTGCCCAGTCAACATCCAATTTTTCCTGTTTGGCTCGGCGAACATATTGCGATAAATTCTCCATACGGACTCCGTTTGTGAAAATAAATATACCGCCGGAATCAAGAGAACGAGACGGACACAGTGGCACCATTTTCGTCGCATTCCGAGCACTTTGAAAATTGAGCAAATTTTAGACCCCTGGTCCAGATTCTGATCAACTATCAACACGCGATTTTTCCAGCAAATCGTGATTTTCAAATCTTGGTCCCTCTTTTCGGGTGATTGGCATGGTGTATCCGAATTCAACCAGCATTTTGAATCAAGGAAAACGGATTGGGTTATCGGGTAAGTCTGTAAGATTTTTCCTGTCAAAATTTCATAAATATATTTGCCCCCGAAAAGTTGAAGTTTCGGCTTTCCCTGTCCGACTGTCATTTAAATGTGGGTCGATATTCTAGCGCATTTATAAATTCTATGCCTTGTCAAACTATTTCACAGTCTGTTCATCGACCATATCCTTAGTTCCTAGAACCTCTGTTTCCCAAATACCTGGTTGACTATAGTTTTAGATACAGTTCGCTTTCAGTTATGTCAAGATCCGGTCCTGCATTAAGGTCAGAAGCAGATGGTATGTGGTACTTTGAGGAACATCCAGAGGTTGCAGAATGCTTCAAACAAGTAGGCATTTTCTCATATTGTGAGAAATTAACGACCTTTCATCAACAAATTGCTGAAGCATTTGCCCTCTCATACGATGGCAGGATTGCCAAAATAGGCAGAGAGGAGTTCATCATAGATGAGGCCTCTATTTCCGAATACACAGGGTTGTCTAGGACAGGTAGTTGCTGGTTTAAAACTTCTTCACCCTCAAATGTTGAATTCAGATCATACCTGTTGCCAGTGCATAAAACGTTGATTTGGAAGAAAGATATTCCTATGTCATATCTTGAAACGAAGTGGTAGACCCTTTTGAAGGCGATTCTGGTATACATTACCTGTGAAGGGCGTTATAACAGAGTGTTATACTATCATTTTAAATTGTTAAATCACTTCACAGGCAGGGAACCCTTAAATATACCATATTTCTTTCATAAGACCTTGATTAAAATGGCAAAACAGGTAAAGGCTCAGCCCACTAAAGTTTCAAGAAGAATATCTCATCAGGGGTTGATTACCCTCCTTGTCAAAGAAGCTCTTCACAGGAAGCAAATAGAATGGAGTTTCTTCTTGTTCTGGAACGAGTTTCAGACAGAGAAACCTCCAGAAATGAAAGCGAAAAGGTCCAGAAGCAGGAATGATCATGCTAGTCACAAGAGGAGAAAAGGGATTTCAATGTCCAGGGATTCCATAAAGGCAACACCCAACAAGCAGGGAGGAACCAAGAGGAAAGTAAAGCTTGAAGAGAGAAACCTTGTCATAGTGAAAAACCCTCTCAACCTACCCTACAGTGACTCTGATTCTGAGCATGGGATGGCAAAAACACAGGATAATCTGCAAATCAAACATGATGCAGAACTAAAGACAGATATACCTCCATCAATGCCTTCAGAAACACACAGGCAACCGAAAGCAGAAGCTTCATCAAGCAAGCCTCAGAAAGGTAAGACCAGGAAAATCAATAAGCTTCTGCGAGAAATCTATGAGATGGAAGTACTTGAGAGGGTAATTAAAAAGGAAAACACAGATCTAACAGAGAAGGTTGCCGACCTATTCAAAGAGAATGAAACTCTCAAAGAAAAACATAATTCAATCAAAGAGAGAAACAGAGAATTGATTAAGGAGAATATGAAATTATATAGGCAACTCAGGGTTCTAAGACTCAGGTTAAAAAAGTATGAACCACCAAAGGAAGAACAAACCGGATTAGACACTTTGGCTAATCTAGCTACAACAATAATGGATGCACCAGAACCTTCTACACAACCAGCAAAGATTCGTAGGTCTGCACGAATCAAAACTGTAGCATCTGAGAAAGTATGAGTGATAAAAGAAGTTTCAGAACAACCATTTTTGCAATTTTGAAAGGTCTTCAAAGTGCAACATTCGGTGGTTTAGGCGAGCCACACTGAGCTCATTAACCACCGAAACAGGCGCTTTCGGTGGATAACTCACCCAGGAATTGTTCCAGTCAACCACCGAAAGTCTGTGCGTCCAGAAGTTACATAAGTTTTTGCACAGGTCAGGGATTTTTGATACAAAAAGATTTGGAACCTTTTCCAACGCATATCTAATGAATTATCAGATCCAGTTCAACGGTCATTTTTGATATATGATGAAGAAAGGTATTATTTCAAAGGCATATGGGCAATTTGATTTGAACTAAAAAACAGGGTATTCTGCCACCTCAGCCAACTCGACTTGGTCTTCATGGGAGAATGATATTTTAGCCTTGGAAGGATGTCTACACATCACCAACAACCAATTGAGACAAATCTGGGATTAACCTCATTCTGAGGCAGCATCCCACCTATTTTGCAACAGTTTTTGACTTGCTACTTTTAGCTGATTTGATCCATGTTTTTAGGATCAAATAACTATTTTGTAATCTTATAAATATTAGAAAAGAACATGAACCAAGGGTTCGATTCTGGATAGAGTAATTGGCTTTTGTACTCAGACTTTTTATGTTAATACAGATCACAGGTTCCTTTCAATTTTGATTGTCATCTTTCCATCTTTCTTCTGGATTATTATCTGCGTTGTCAAGCTTTGAATGGCTGTTATCCCATTTTTTAGCTCATAGCCTGATAATAAGTCTCTTGATTGTCTCTTAGACCCTACATTGTACTGGTTTAGTTACAATCTTTTCTCCACCCACTTTAAAAGTTATCTACTGATTAATCAATCTTTGAGAGCACTGTCTATTTGTTTATCATTTTCACGTTTGAATGCCATAGCTATATTGAGTTGTCCCATTGATCCACATTCACAAAATACAAAAACATTCATTTATTAAGTTACCAAGCACCTTTGGTCTGCAACCACAAAGGGTTTCTTGGAGTGATAACAGATGCCAAGACTCATTGTCTTAGAGAAGAAATAAGAGAACCATATGGCAATATGCCATAACAGAAGAATACCAGTATATCTTATAGAATGATGCATAAGATATTATTCAGGGACCAGAAAAGGAAGTCTGTGGTAACTTCCAAGTGGATCTATAAGGTCAAAAATGTAGTTGATGGAAGTATCGAGAAATACAAAATAAGATCTATAGCCAGAGGTTTCTCAAAAACAGAGGGAGTTGTCTATGATAAGACACTTGACCCAGTGATTTGATACACTTCCATCCGTACTACCATCCATGAGTTGGAAACTATATTAGATAGATTCTTGGTGAGTTTGGATTTCAACAAGAGTATTGTTGATCCAAACCTATACAATGTTGGTGAAAAGAACCTAATCTTGATGACTTATTCAGAAAGCGTTGTTTTTGGATACAAGAAATCCTTGACTTCTGAATTCTAGATGAATAATTTGAGTATGATGCGCTACTTCTTGGGACAAGAATTATGATAGAGGACCGATAAGATTTTCCTGAGCCAAGGAAAATATACAGTGAAAATATTAAAGAAGTTTAGTACGACAGAATGCAAAATCCACTGTGATGGACTGGAGATTCATGATGATTCAGACGAGACTGATCCACAAATGATTGAATCACTAATGTATCTGGTTAACACCATACTTGATTCATGCCATGTAGTGAATGTGCCTAGTCATTTCATGAGTCAACCAAGACAAAATCAGTAGACAACAACAAAACATGTATTGAGATATATACAAGGCATAGTTGGATATGTCTTGAGATATGCCTCCAGTGTGAAAATGAGTTTGCAGAATATGTCGATTCAGATTGAGCAGAAAGTACAGTGGACCGAAAGAACACATCCAGTCGATTTTCTACCATGAAGTTTGCCATGGTTTCCTGATGTAGAAGGAAACAAAACTCTATGGCGTTACAAAGGCAGAGTATATAAGCATCGAGTGTGTGAAGCAATGTGGCTTCAAAAGCTTCTGATAGATTTACTTGACCATGAGATGGATCCTATGATGATGAGAAAGATCTGTGAGTAAATCTCTTTGAGAACCCAGTGTTTCCTGATGGATCAAAATACGATGAGATGAAATATCCTTATTTTAGAGATATGATGCAAGAGGAAAATCGTACACATGCAGTACCTTCCTACACATGAGAAGATTGCAGATATATTCACCAAATAAAATTCATGAAGAATGGCTCCCTAGTTGAGAGGGAGTGCCGATAACTCTAGCCAAGAAAAAATTCAAAATACATCCGTGTGAGACTGTAATACCCTTGTTTCCCCCAGCTTATAATTAATCATAAAATAGGATTTACCATGATAAGGCATGTGGAAAGTGTAAATGTGTTATTGTTTGAGTTGCCAATAACTAACTGTGGGGGTGAAGCCTTGAAATTACTGGCCATGATATCACTAGAGGAAAGAATGTGATAACTATAAGAGAGGGTTCATTATATCAAATAACCCCAAATTTCCATTGATGGGGATAATAAATCTCCTTCGGATCCCAAGGAGAGAAACTAGTTAATGAAGAAAGGACCAGTGGTTGAATTCTCAACCACTCCCATGAATGGGAGCATGGTCTAACTATAGAATGTCAGCTCGAAGTACCACTTGGTATCACAGACCAAGCTAACCAGAGTTCCCTTCTGACAGAAGGAACAGGATGGGTCGAGAACCATCCTGGAAGAAAGATATACAAATGGATAAGGAGAATGCACAGAGCTCTCCATCAGATGAGGAACAGAAGGCCACGATCTTGATGTCGAGTGAGCATCTGATAAACCTCACCCAGGGACATCAGAGAAGAAATCTCTGAATGTTTGCAGAGAACAGAACCTGAGCAGAAGTTGAAATAGAGAAAGAATCCTTGAGAACTGCGAAAGTTCCCTGGTGATATCATGGCTTGGCACAGGGGTGGCCAGAGTGCTAAGAATGAATGCCTCTGAGCCTATGGTCAGGTGGAAGGATGAACACCCACAATCAGTTAGTTGGCTATCACCTGTAATAGATAAGTAAATCACATATCTTGTGTATTTAAGTGGTACTGTGAATTAAAGTTGGATATCCTATGAATGTTGCAGGGATAGATATGTTTTCTTAATGATTTATATTGTACCCGTTTTTTATGTCTGCTTGATTGTATAATCAAGCAAGTATGAAATTATATGGATGGGATATGTTTTATACTCGTAAATGATTGTGTCTTATGGGGGCTTAAGCTAGAGCCACGAATTGTGAGTTCATCGACCTTGGGCATAGTTTCATGTATGCATATCAACCCTCCTAGTCATTTTGAGTCCCTTGGAGGATGGAGTTTGTTAAAGCTCGGGAGAGATAGTGAATGTATGCACAGGCTCTTTGTGAGGCAAAAAGAGACTGAGAACCACTTAAGTTCTAGAGTCGAGGAATGAACGTAAGGGGTGCGTGGAAGGATTCTTCCAAGCGTTACGTCCAAGAGAAAGAGTGCAAAGATATTAAGCTTTTCAGAGCTAACAAAGCTCAGGAAGAGTAGCGAGATTGAAGTATCGAAAGGGAAGGCTCCTTTGTTCGGATGATGAACGAATGAGAAACTATTTAGAAAGAGCCAAGGTCCATTGTGACCATTGGATATGGAAAGGAGTGCGGGAGTTAACCCCTTGAGTCCTCTGGACTTCGTGAGATCACCGAACTGTGAGTTTGTCATAAGGGAAGTAGAAATCCCCGAAGTCCCGAAGTTAATCTGGACCGTGGATCTCTGGATCCATCGGGATCCTTTTCGACCATCCGATCTATGAGATTCAGATTCCGCGCTTCAGGAGATTCTCATGTTGGAATGACCAAAACCCAGAAGGTGAAGTTACAAAGCACTTAGGAGACACTCACAAAGTTACCAAACACTCTGCAACTCAGTAAGGAGTTATTGAGCGAAAGTTTCTAGGAGGGCACAAACATCCCTTTGAGGAATAGAAGGGACAAAGACCTTCGAGGTCCGAGCAGTTGAAGCTCAGAAGAGATAGTTCTAAGAGGGAATAAGAGTAGGACTTATTCCAAGTCCCGAAGCTCAGAAGAGATAAACACTTTTCAGAAGTGCAGACGAGGTCCAAGAGATGAACACGTAGGAGGAACAATGGCCGAGGCCTTTGAATACTTAGAAAATCCTCTAATCTATAGGAAGTTGAAAGCTTAGGAGGAGGAGAGACAACAATCGTTAGATCGGTTGTGGAGAGGAGCCTGGACCATTACATTAGATTCCGGTGAAAAAAGGAAGCACAGAGGAGAGGAACCAATCCCATCTTTTGGATCTGAGCGTGAAGGATCAATAAGCATTGGATCTAGAAGTAAATGCATGAGACTTAACCCTTATGTGCATAGGAGAGTGGACTTGTCAAAGTCCCAAAGTAAATTGGGAACATCCATCGTCAAGGAGGAAAGGTGGCGTAAGATCCACAACTTCAGAGGATTGTGGACAAGGAGGAGGAAAAATAGCCGGAGTAAATCCTGGTTGTTGATCGCTAGGGGACATGTGTCAGCAGATCAATAAATCCGGAGAAATCACTTTGAGAGTTTCAGATTGAGAGTTAAAACTCCCGAAGCTCGAAGCGTTGATGTGCTGAAGGGTCGAAGTGCCGAAGGGACGAAGCGTCAAAGAGTCGAAGAGATCTGGACCGTCAGATCTAGAGGACAGGTGGCATGAATCTATGGATTCTAGGTGAAGACGCAAAGTAAACGTCAACCATCAGATCATTCGAAGTAGATCTGAACTGTCAGATCTAGAGGATAGGTGGCATGAATCTATGGATTCTAGGTGAATACCCAAAGTAAACATCAACCGTCAGATCTTCCGAAGTAGATCTGAATCGTCAAATCTAGAGGATAGGTGGTGTGAATCTGTGAATTCCGAGTGAAGACCCAAAGTAAACGTCGATCGTTGGATCATATGAAGTAAACCTCAAGTGTTGGATCGCCAAAGTGAATCTGATCCGTCAAATCAAAAGCTTTGGGAAATCCATTTGAGAGTTTCTTAGTTGAGATTCGAGATTCGCGAAGTCCGAAGTCCCAGAAATTCGAAGTGAATCCCAATCGTCCGATCAACAGAAGAATATCTAAGCCATCAGATCACCTGAAGTAAATATCAAGCATTGGATCGCAATAGATTGATGCCACGTCAAGACAGGGGTCCAGAATGAAGTGGTTTTTCCTGGTGGCCCCCGTCTTGACATGGCATCAATCTATTGTGTTGGACCTCCTCCACTCCAAAACAACTTACGAATTACCTCCTTTCTGACATATCACCACCGCCTTACGACGTCACATCCCACTACCTCCCCCTATAGGTCTTGTCTCATAACTTTGTCAGTTCCTCCCCCCTATTTCACCCGTCACCCGTCCTTTCTCTACCATCTCACACTTCAAAGGATCTGTTGGACATTTACTATAGGCTAACCTATCCGTTAGCCTGTTGACCTGTAACCTGCACCCAATGGATACCCGTTCACTCAAAACTAGCCCTTGTTCCTCCATTCGCACACTGCTCACTCTCTCTGCACACCAGACAACTTTTTTCCCCTCACTGATCCAGTCATCGACCCAACCACAACCATTACCCCCTAACTTTTGTTTCAATTGTAGGTACCTTTTGCAGTGATGGCACCAAAGTCTAAAAAAGCAGAGGTCGAGGAAAATCCTTTCCTCCCACCTTCTGTCAACCTCGACCGGATCCCATTAGCAGACAAGGATTATTTAATCTCAGAGGCAAGGTGTGAATTTAATTTTGCAGAGTTGTAGTCATGGTTCAAAGACACGTTCATAGATCAAAGCGATGAAGTTGGGCTCTGGGAGTCAAATCTTCCTCTGTATATCTTTCCCCAAGTCCACCATTTTCCTAAATTCACCCTCAAATGTCAAGCTCATTACCTCCCTAACCAGAGAGCCATAGTTTCTTCATCTAAAGAAACTGTTTTCTTTGTCACACCAGAGGCCATTGATTAGATGATGCAGATATCTAGAGCTGAATCCGCCTCCCCTTTCAACCTTGAAATCCTAACAAAGTTGTACCAGAATCTGTCCTTTCCTCAAAGAGCCCATATTTTTGAGCTTTTCCTCCCACAGGATGCTCAGCTCCCCAAGAAAAATCCCCCGTACCATTCCTCCCTGTTCTT
Source organism: Picea engelmannii (assembly GCA_009831015.1). Taxonomy (NCBI): domain Eukaryota; kingdom Viridiplantae; phylum Streptophyta; class Pinopsida; order Pinales; family Pinaceae; genus Picea; species Picea engelmannii. The sequence continues at coordinate 541,144 of ML778565.1, read as the reverse complement.
AGAAAAGGGAAACCAAGTGATTTCTTCACTTTGTTGTCTACTTGGCTATTTTTCAGATGAATGGGTGGATGAACCTATATTGGGGTTCCTATCCATTTTCTCTGTTGAGGAAAAGGCCACCATCCAGTTTGACTACAACACTTTCCTCGCAGATAACATCCACGATCAGCTGTCAAAATTCACCACAGAGGGCATGTTCTGGTATTCCTCAATATTGGCTTACATGTTCACCTTCTTTCAAGTAGAAAGGTTCTCTTTCCTAATGCAGAAAATGGACAAGGATGAAAAACCACATGCGGTAACATCTTGGAATTTGTTGCTCAGAAGGAACTCCATGAAGTTCAGCTTCAAACAGTTCATCGAGTAGTTTTACCATCCAGTGGTGAGCATGCTTAGTGGTAGACCAAATCCAAGAATAAATGAAGAAAACCAGAGAATATTACACCTCTCAGACCTCACAAAGACGGGAGATTGGTACCTATATCAAAATCACACTGAAATTAGAGTATATGGGTGCGAGCTAGCTCCATACAAGCTACCCAAGTATTTATCGGTGAAGATATTTTCCCTGGAATATATAAGACAAATGATAAATTCAAATGATATACACTTTGTGTCTCTAAAGAAGAAACAATAGCTGAGGATTAAGGGACAGATATGATCTTTTATCTGCAATAGCCGAGCTGCCGGGGAAGAGGCAGATAAACTTTTGAAGGAAATGAAGTTTGACACAAGTTTCCTGTGGCACTATGATCCATGTGGGATCATCACAGAGATGAGAGTGAAGAACAAACATATTCCGTATGTTCATGCACCCAAGCATGAGATAGAGAACTTTGTGAATCAAACAGAGTGGGAGGCGAACACTCTAGAAGAAGTAGAACAATAGTCTCCTCCAATTATTATCTCTCAAACAACTACACCACAGATTCCAAAGGAGAAAAGACCCAGAAATGATATTTCCCCTTATGTCATAGAAGTTTTGGCTGAGGATTTCCAGGGATACACCAAAAGGCCAAAATCCAGTCATACAACTGAAACGACTAATGAAAAGGAAACCCAGTCCACTATAGCTATGAAAGGTGATCACTCGCCTCTTATCTCAAGCAACAAATAGATCATGTCTACTTCTTCATCCAAGAAGCAGAATGACACTTCACTAATAAGCCAACCAAATCAAGGAGGAGCTAAGTTGAGTATTTTTGAGAAATATGATATGATCAATAAGAAGAATCAGATGCTGACTAGCAACACCTATGCTCAGTTTTGGAAGCAAACGTCCATGACAAAACACAGACTATTGTCTGCTTTTGATACAGAGAAAAGTAGGATGCACATGGCCTTTCTGCAGGCACAAGTGCCCGACCCTAAAGCGATCACTAATTACAAGAGAGAAACGTTTGAGTTCAACACTAGAGATGTACATCTAGCTGATCAAATGGATCTACATAGGAAAACTAGAGAAATGGTTTTCTCTACATTGGCCAATGATTCTACTGCTACTGCAAAACTACAGGTTTCTCTGAAAAATGTGTAGACCCAATTAAAGTTGGATAATATATCATCTTTTGCAAAGGACAACAAAATTAAGTTCCACTTAGTGGTTTCTCTGAAGAATTTGCAAAGGACTTCCACTAAGTACAGTTGAGTATTGGTTTCTCTGAAGAATTGGTGCTCAAGATTGGGTATGATTCCTCAAATGTGAAAGTAGTTGAGGATATGCTCAAGAAAAAGAATGCTGACATAGAATCTATGAGGAAACAACTAAAAATGACACCTACAAAAGATGCACAGGCAAAGGAGATAGCTGAGAAAGAAGGTGAAAAGGATGTAATGCTCAAGCTGATCATGGAGCAGAATGAACAGTTAAGAGAGATGAAAGCAGAGCTGGAGATATTGGTAAAGGAGAAGGAACAGGCAACACCTATGGAAGTCATTCCACTAAGTAAAGTTCCCCTCAAAGAATTTAGCACAACAACTGTAGCAATGACCACCACAACATAAATTCCATCAGCCACCCCACTAACAGCTCTGTAAAAAACTGTGGAGCTAGCAAAATCCATGGAGGAGATGAACTTGCAAGGAACAAAAATCAACATCAGAAAATCTCAAGCAGGAATTGCAACAACTACAAAAGCAAACAGTGGCAGGCAAGACACTTGCTGAAGCCAAGGAGAATATTTGGATGGATATCTCCAAGTCCATAAACAAATCTAGCCTATGGTGCAAATCATGTTTGAGAAAAATGAACTGGTGCTGAGGAGCAGACATGCTATTGACAAGATAAAAGGAGAGCTGGGGGAAATTCCCACAGAAGCCACTGAGATCATTAGATTCCTGAATTCAAAGACCAAGGAAGAGTTAGAGGACCTGAAGATTTAATACAAAACAAAAACTATCCTCGAAGTCAAGAGAGTACTAACCAAAATAGGATTGATGTTGCAGTTGGAGGAGAAAGTCCAGAACATGGACATTGGAGTTCAAAGGTTCTTCAGCAAAATCGAGGCTTTGCAAAAGAAAGGTCTCCCTGGCTTATTGGTCCTAAATGACAAATTGATGACTTTTCTCGATTACAAATAGAAGATGGCTATGGTGGCCAAAGACAGTTCCAAGTTTTTGAGAATACATGGCAGTATAACAGGCAAGGAATTCTTAGAAACTTTGCAGCCAGACCTCAACATATAGCACGATATCAAGTATATTTTCATCGTCAAACCGACTTTTTCCAAGTGCACAGAAATGGATGAAATATATCGATGACTACTCAAAGTCACCCTTCCCAGTTAGATAAGATGGGAAGAGTTGTGCAATTTGATCGAGTAGGATATGAGGTGTGCAAGTTGAGTCAGCAGACAGACCAGTTAAAGTCATGTGGGTGACTCACCAACGACCTTACCTAGAATCAGCATGAAGAATTCGACATATCATCGATAATTCCTAAATTTTTGTATCTTGTTAGCTAGTTAGTTAGATTCAAAATCTTCCACATCCTGATCATTAATGACAGGGTCATTTTTAATTTTGATTATAAATACTTCAAACTTTTAAGTACTAAGGGTTGATTTTTACGCCCCAACAAGCTATAAGCACTGTAATTTTTATCAAGAGATCTTCCAGTAATATAAAGAGACATTTCACAGGATTCTTGAGTGTCATATGTTGGTGAAGTTTTCTATTCTCAGTTGAATGTATATCTCTCTTAGTTATCATCTTGTTTTCTAACCTAATAATTTAAAAGGAGTTAAAGTTTCAGAATTTACCTTTGCGTACTCTGTTCCTAGCTTTTAAATATCTAAGTGTTTTTCTTCTTACGTTGTATTCAAGAAATTATTAAATGATTCTTGGTTTTAATTAAACAATCTCGCCTTTTTCTGCTGTCCATCATTTTATTTCTAAAGAATCCAATAGTTTCATTATCCTTCCTTGTGAAAAGAATCTTTACATCTGTTCTTTGATCTCTACCTTTATAAAACAGACCCCATAGCCCAATGAATGCGTAAAACCTTTCATCCATTTTATAAAAAACAAACAACTCAGTTCTACATATTTTAACTAGCCTAATATCTGATGTTAAAACAAATTTATATCTTATAGAGAGATCCCTCTTTGAAACTGGCAGGGCTAGATCCCAGTTTCGAAGTGGTTGGATAAGGTTACCTCTGGTAAGTTTCTTCTGCTTTCCAACAACCTCTGGGAATTTACAGAGTGATAACAGATTTGAGCCGTCAGATCCAAGGGAGACATGGCGAAAATCTAAGAACTTTGGATAAAGATCTGAAGTAATTCATAGACGTCTGATCTAAGGGAGACATGGAGAAAATCTATGGACTCCGGGTAAAGACCTGAAGTAAACCTCGATCATCAGGTCAAGAGGACATGCGTCAGTGGATTATAGCCTCCAGATAAAAGCCATTGGGAAAAGGGTGAAGTTTGAGATTTGAGATCTCAGAAGTCCGAAACCTGAAGGAAATCTCGACCATTGATCGAGAAGAGGGCCACAAGACCATTGATCCAGTTGAAAGGTAAACCACCTGAAGTAAAGGCAGGGCCATTGATTAGGAGGACAGGTGTCCGCAGATCATTGACTCAGAAGATTTAAGTAGGGAAGAGAGCAGGGTTTTGAGAGTTGAAACTCCCAAAACCCAAAATCAAGAAGGAGATCTCATCCATTGATTTTGCAAGAGTTCATATCTGATCTGTAGGTCTGAGAGGGGTATATCTGAACCGCCATTTTTTGAAGTACTGTCAAGATCGCGAGATCGACGGTCCCGTAGCATTGCGGGGATAGGAGTTGCACGAACGTTAAAAAGTTGAGGGCGGGCCGCAATTCAAACTGTGGATTTGAAAAGAGGACACATGGAGGTGCGAGGAGAATTGCGGGCTGTAATTTAGTTTGATTCAAATCGCCTTTGGCCGCATTCTCAATAACGTGGTCTTGTAAGGTCATCACCCAAGTTCAAATCAAGAGTGGGCTTATCCAGAAAAGGAGCTAACATCCAATACTCTGAGATTTCGTAGGGGAGTGAAAGGGAAGGTCGTGGGTGCCCTTAAACCTGCACCAAGAAGCCAAAAGTTTTGTTTTTAATTACAAAATGAGACCATCAAGGTCTTAGAGAGTTGTTTGGATTCAAAATCAGAGATCCTTGACCAGGAGGTTGGACTGGTTCCCTGACTTTCCAAATTAGAAACCATGAATGGAGATTCTATTTTTTAAGAAAAGCGAGGGTGTGTTACAAATTGGTATCAGAGTATGATTACAACACTTGGCTTTCTTGGGCTCATGTACGAGTCGCATACAGAGGTATTGTTATCTGCATTTACTCCTTGAGGAGAAGGACTGCAGATTGAACCTGTGATTTTCGGAATTCTTGTCGAATTTCAGAAAAATAATTTCTTTATCCCTTTGTCAAAGTGATAACTACTCTTACCGGAGTAGGGATATGCTAATTAACATTTATAATAACGATGTGGATAGCTGAAGGTGGCAGGGTTCTGTCAAGAGCAACTAAAGCCTGAAGTATAGATGACCTGGTGTTCGTAACACTCCTAAGCATGGGCAATTGGAACTTCAAGCACTAATGATGGTGGATTATATAATGGTTAATACCTTTGCGGTCTTAAAGGAATCTGATAACATCAGGTAGGATCCTTGAAGTTATAGTTACTACTTTAAATTAAAATTGGAGTATATAACTCCTCATGACCAGAGAAAAGTGATATGGGAAAAACCCTATGGACGTTGAGGCAAGAAGGTTTTCTTGCTAGAAGTTGTCGCATAAAGAGGAAAGTGACCCTAGTTGGTTATTGTCATAAGAGAAGGCAACACCAATACGAGATATGACTGTGAGATTAGTCCTGTAAGTGACTAAAATCTCAAACTAAAGGACACTAATGATGAAATTAAAATATCAAGTGAATGCATGAGGTAAAAAGGTGCAAGAGATGCACCTACTTCTACATGAATGTGTATACATGATCGTAAGGATTATTGGAAGATCCTTGGGAAAAGGATATAGAATCCTGATATGTCCATGTGTGTGAATGACATGGAAAAAGGTGCAAGCAATAAGCTAGCATGATGAATACTTACATGTGTTCAATTATGCTTGAGTGCATGGGTTTAATGCATTGTGGAGCTTCCTAATATGAAGCCTGATATTAATACCAGTTAGGTATGAATGATATTAAACGTGCAAGTGATGCACATGTATGATGTAAGAGTATAGTGATAGGTACAATATGATTTCCCTGATGAGTAAAATATAAAGCAAGAATTACTCTTGTCCAGAATAAATGAATACTATGGATGCATGGCTGACTCCATTTCAAAGAGTCATGAAAGTTTTGTTCCAAATAATAGCTTGAGGGGGAATCTGTTCCCTTTCCTTAGGAAAATACAAATATAATTAGATAAAAATGATAAATGAGCAAAGATGCTCTGTTGCCATAATAAGAGGAAAATGATTATGCCTTTAAGAATCACATGAGAAGGATTGTGAACAATCCTGAGTTGACTAATCTTAAAAGTAGAGATGTAGGTGGGCTATGAAACAGACCTATGACCGCTACCGGAAGGTTTAGGATTATGAATATGGTTAAGTACATCATGGATGTAAGTTAACAAAACCAGAATATGTATGGATACATAATTTGGGTACATGACAAAGATGCATGTTTATATTCCTTAGGGAATATTTTTTAAACAGATAAAAGCTAACTAAAGGTTGAGTCCAGCACAGATAGTGATGGACGTGCAATAAGGAAGTTGCATGCTAAAGGAGTCCCCTGTGGAAGAATTGTGTGAAAACTTTGTCAGGAATCAGAGGGTTAGAGTCACGACCTTAGTAACTGTTGAGAAACTGAGCAATGAATATATATATATATATATATATATATAAGAATCCTGGATTACATTTTGAAAGCATGATGTAATGAATATGAGACTAATGAATGAATAAAGGAGTATGTTTGATTGAATAGGCTTGGTTGAAGCCATGTTAAGAAAAGGCAGTAAGGCCTTTAGAGATAACTCAGCTGGGTTGGAAAGCTCCAGGCAGTGTAGAAAGAATTGGAAGAAGGGGAGAGCCCCTAACTGTTTTCTTGTTATGTGTTATGTTCCCTCTGGAATGAGAAAGATGATTTACTAATAGAAGTAGATGTTTTGACACCAGAGTGATGAGGATTGTATTACTGCAGAAACTGTTGAGAACTGTCAGTATTTCACTCATGAAAAAATTAAGGATAATGTGATGAAGTGCATATAAATATGCTAGGACATGTCTAAAAATGTTTTATTAATTTAAATTCTATGGTACTTGCATTTTTAATTTACATGACGACTAATGTGTTTATGATTTATGTCATGTGTAGAAAGAAATAGATTGGAACTATTGAGAAAGACAGTTGCCAATAATGAACAACTTCAATCAAAGGATGAATATGAGAAGGTTCTTGTTGAAAGATTGCTGAAGGGACTTTAAAAGTCCCCATGGAGCACCACTGATGGGATAATATCAGAGGGGGTGCCAATAGCCAAAACCGATATAAAAATGGTCATGCCTATTGTTGGTCCTCGACCAAGTTTTGGGAGAACATTGGTCATGTTTGACCATTTTTGGGACTTCGACAGGATGGTCAAAGACAGAGTGCCCAGACGAAGCAGAGATTGCGAGATCTCACCCTTTTTGCAAGATTTTTGGGTTTTAAGGTTTATGTAACATGTATGGGATGTCGGCCCATGGGTTTACCCATTCTTAGGCCTCTTTTGTAATGCATAAATAAGTAGCTAGGAGATGTAAGAAGGATCTGATGGCTTAGTGCTAATGTTATGTATGTGCAAGAAGATGTGTTAAGGCTGGCAGAGCTAAGTGTAAGCGTTTTGTAAGTTCTTTGTGCATAGATTGTGTAAGGCTTTGTGCTTTGATCTAACTCGGGGAAGGAGGATCTGGCAGCATGCATGCAGATCTCCTGTCCTATGCGGAGTTGGCGTTCTGGCTTGGTGCTTGTAAGGAGATTGAAGAGACTAATAAAGAAGAGAAGAAGAGTTGGTGGACGTAGCCCCACACTGGGGTGAACCACCCATATACTGTTTTGATGTGCTTTGTGCTATGTTGTTTATGTTGTTTATGTATTTAATTACTTAATCCATTGATGCTTAGTGCTCTATATATTTATGAATTCTATATCTACTCTGATGCTATGTGCTAATGGTTAGATATGCTTAGATCTTGAGTAATATTGCGTTGTTCTGTAACAAGGGTTTAACCTGCGATGTGAATAATGGTTAAAAGACTAATGAATGTTAATTGCTAAGTGCTCTGTTAAGTATTGTGATCACAGATCTGTTTCCCAGCTAGGTTGTAGACACTTGAGTCCTACAACCCCCCTGCCTCTACCTCGGGTGAGACTTCATCTGCTCTGCAGGTGTTGTCGAAAGGGACAGTTGTTAGGGTTTTGTTGGTGTGTTGTTGAAGTGTTGAACCCTGAGTCTGCCCCTGTGCCAACAAATGGTTCCATTCCCAGGACCTGAAACTGTAATTACTGAGAACTGAAGAACAAAGAAAGCTCTGTGCATAGATATGTTGCTGTAGTGCACAGTATTCTACTTGACTTGCGAAGCTCTGTGCTAAGAGAAGGAAGCCCGATCTGAAGAAAGAGGTAAGATCTTAAAGCTTTGTGCTCTGGTAAAGGTAAGGTAAGTGGAAATTTTTTCTTCGAAAGTATGGATCTAGGTATGTTTGATAGATTTGGTCCTACTGTCAAAACTAGGGCACAGTTAGAAGAAAGAAGATTCGATTTGAATAGATTTGATAGAAATAATGGAGGATATGTTATTCCTATGCATAGAAATAATTTTTGGACTAATAAGTGGATGCATGAACCTAGAAATAATTTTTTCATATTGCAGGTCCATCACTGTGATCCCAGTGTGTAGTACAAGAAAGGTTGGGGATCCTTTAAGAGAAAGAGAGGATTGACACTATGTTATAATTGCAGAAGACTGTGACATCTTGCTAAAGAAAGCCTTGGTATAGGTCCTATTTGTATTTTTTGTAAAGCTATTGATCATGAGGTTTTGGATTGCCCTAGAATGATTGCTAAAGTTGAGAAGATGAATTTGAGACAAGAAAACCATGAGGAAGGTCAATAAACTAAGGATATGTTAGAGAATCAGACAAAATCAGAAACTATGTTATTATAGATGAAAGAAACATTGAATGATTACAGAGACATCAATTTACCAGAGATCTTAAAAGAAAAGCAGTGCATAGAAACAAGAATAGGATACTTCGACATAGACTGTGTCTTGGATGAGGAAACAAAGGTGAAAATTATGCCAGAAAGTACTTGGGAAATTTTGGGAAAGCCTGCTATGATTCCTTCATTAGGAGGGATATGATTGTTTAAAGGAAAGATGATAACCCTATGTGGAAGACTTATGTACCTATGATTGCTCATGGAGAACCAACTAAAGAAGAATTTGAGGTCATTAAGTTTGTTGAGAACAACGCTCCTTTTTCACTTTTTTTAGGAAAGACTTGGATTGAGAAAGATCATATCCAGAGGAAAGCAGAGGAAGAAGCCACAGAATATAAAAAGAAAGAATTAAGAGACTTCATAGACGATAAAATAGAGCGACTAGTACAAGAAAAAGAGGACAAGTCAAAGCAACTGAGGGCCAGAGACTTAGCTGTCAAAGTTGAAAGAACACAAGAAGGCTTAAAGAACCTATCCATGCAGGATGGAAGAGAACCTACCCTAGAAGTAGTAATAGAAGAGATATTGCATGTGAAACTTTTGAGAGAACATCAACAATGCAAAGTTACTATGCTAAGAGAAGATAAGAATACGAATGGAAAGAGGAATCCAGAAACTCAGATCACAGGGAAGAAGGCCATAAAGATCAGCAAGAAGAAAGATAAGTTAGAAAGACTACAGGAGGTTCCAGTGAAGACTTCATAGGAAGCAGTCTTGCAAAAATTGAACATCGTCAGAATAACAGAACAATGCAGAAGAGAACTTCGACTTGGCGAAGCTATATGACCGTTGGAGGTGCCCCGACCATTAGAACGACGCTCTAGAATGGTTAGAAACACAGTTATTTCTGGAAATATTGCCATTGGACTGTTGGGACTGCACCATAACAGATGGAACCGTATTGATTAAGGCATTTAAACCCATTGGAGGAATCTGTTACGATGTTGTTTATTTAATTTGTCGAATGCCTCACCTGGGACACTTTTGCAAATTGTGGTTATTCAAGCTAACAAAGAACTAGTTTCTATCGCGCTGTGATTTTGAGACCTCACCACCCATTTTTCTTACCTTGAGTGTTTGTTCACCTACCCAAGTGATTTAATTACGAGTGTGTATGTAGGGCGAATGTAGCACAATAGATAAGTCCATGGAGGATATCCTAATAGACCTTATGGCTGAGAAATTTATGTCCACAGTAGTACAAGCCTCATCGACATAAGGATTGCAAGCATCCCCCTCGACTGGAAGTCAATCTGGGCCATCCCAAACTACGACAGAGAAGAGAAGCAAGCACCGTGACGACTTGGCGAATGCTAAGATGATCCCATTGGTCTTGCCCGACTATATCCTTCCTTTAACTGGCATGGTTAGTTGTGATAGCGTCCTGCATGACTTCAAGTACACACTCGTCACTGCATACCTCCCAAAGGGGATACGCGCAGTCGAACCATAGCTAGGACTGACCCCTGATCTTAAGATAAACGATTTCAACCTCGGTGACAGAAAGAATTATGTGATGCTCACACCACATCACTACCTGACGAAGACGACTGGGAAGAAGTCAAAGATAGTTCCCTAGCCATGGATCAAGGAGATTGTGAGGTTAACACGTGCATTAAACTCAGGAGGTTAATGCAGATACCCGACTTCGACAGACATCAGGAGGTTAACGCGTGCGTTAAACTCCCCTTGTCATGATACCATGGAGGTTATCTCTGGTTAGACATGCGAGTGACTATGGATCTGGCGTTGATCCACATGATTATTGGATTGAGCGTGTAGGGATCAGACCCTCACCAGTTCTATCCAGAGAAGGCTACAGATTGCTCCCTGACGTAGCGTATAAAGGAAACCTACGACAATGTGGAGAAGGGGAAGCGGGGCTACAAGGTAGGCTCCATCCAAGATGGCACAATGCACCTAGCTTGTCAGTTGATAGCGGGAATGCTCTCTAAGAATAACATACCGACTCAGGTCACGATTTTCGTAGTTGACCTCACAGGGAAGTGCATTGAAGGCATGCAGATGAATTGGGTGAGATACCTCGTCAATGAGTTAGAGAAGGACTGCTACAAAGCGCATGACCAAGGTTATGAATTCCACTTCAGCTGGTTACTCATTCTTATAGCAATTGTTGCTTGGGAGATGTTGGATGGAGCAACATTCCCAGAGGTCGAGCCATCAGAACCACTGGCTGCGAGGTTCACTACCTTGTGGTATACAAGCGATATGGAAAAGCAGTGGCAGTCGAATGTTGTCTTCCACACCTACTACTTACAGCTCATGCGAGCCATTGAATCCTTCCCTCGGATGACGTTGAATACACTCCATAGGTTCAGGCCACTCGCAAAGTTCCATGCAGACCGACACTTCATATATATCACCACGCGCGAGGACTAAAACAAGGAGGAATTGTAGTCTTACTACAAATTGACTGAGGAAGATATGGAGGAGATAACCAAGGAATGGCCTACAGAATTCCTTGTACCAGTTGGAGACGCAAAACTCTTCGACCCTGACCTTATCAGAAGGACTGTGCTCACTAGGGTTGGGTGTGATGGACCGAGCAATGCTAAGAAGAAGAAGAAAAAGGAAGAATTTCAGGAGATAAACAACGCATTGGAGGAAATTGCGCCTGACTCACCTGGAGGAGGAGTAGGTGACAAAGTAAACCAAGAAGAGGGAGGGGACGAAGACAAGAAATAAGAGGGCGAAGTGACACCACATAAAGATCCCCTTATAGAGGCTGAGACGTCAAAGAAAAGGAAGGTTTCTCCAAAGAAACCCTCAGCGCAGAAGAAGTCATGATCCAACAAGCCCTAGTCACATAATGTGTTCACAATGGATGATATTGACCTCATCATTGCAGCTGTAGCAGATGCTTCAGAGGATATCTTGCAGTGAAACGAAGCAAAGCAGGAGACAATGTATGACATAATCGAGGCAGAGCTGAAGGGGGTACAATGAGCTTTCTATTCGAGTCGTGCAGTGTCTACTGCGCCGTCGTCATCAGAAGCTGTAGAATTGGGGGATGAGCCCACCCAACTGTGAAGGATAGCAAATGTTACAGAGGCTCACCTTCCTCGAGTATAGGAAGAAAAAGAGCAAGTCACAGAGACCTTGAAGTAGGTAAAGGAGGAAGCCCTAGATCAACTTTGGGTTGCGTAGCAAGAAAAAGATGACATGAGAGTGAAGATTGAGGAAGACAGAGAGAAAATCCAGAGAAACAAATACCAACTGCTCGTGGAGCAGATTGGGGTTAGAGAAGCAGTCACTAGAGCACTTCTCTCTGTGTCAGGATTGACTCAGATGGAAGAAGACACAACTGACAGCCAAGTGGGGAAGCTCGCTGAATCCATTCAACAACTTCAAGCAAGAGTAGTTGAGTTAGAACTGCAAGAAGTGTCGAGCAATCCGCAGTAAGTGAGAGACCAAAGGGAAGAAACGTCACAACAGTGGAACAATGCCTAGAAGGGCCAGTCACCGAACAAGTCATTCAAGAGTTTGCTGAGCAGGAGGATATGGTGAAGCAGCAGGTCGAGGAAACTTAAGCCAAGATCAAGGCCTTTGAAGCAGTGTTGCCCAGATCAGAGTGACTCAGGACGAGTCATAGGTGAGTGTTGGGGGCCTATTGGACCTCGATCAAGTTTTGGGAGAACGTTGGTCATGTTTGACCATTTTTGGGACTTCGACAGGCTGGTCGAAGACAGAGCGCCCAGGCGAAGCGGAGATCATGGGATCTCACCCTTTTTGCAGGCATTTTGTGTTTTAGGGTTTATGTAACGGGTATGGGACGTCAGCCCATGGGTTTACCCATGCTTAGGCCTCTTTTTTAATGTATAAATAATGTGCATGAAAACTAGCAATTTGTTTGGCTAAGGAATGTTGAAATTGTAGGAGGAAATGGGTCTTGGATATGGCAGTATTGTAAGCCCATAAGGAATACCAATTGACTACTAAGACAAATTGCAAGGAATGGTATTTCCTTTATGATAAAGTGAATTTGATTATTAGTATGCACAATTATGAAATTGTTTGTGATGACATTATAAAGGTGCAATAAAATGTATGTGCATGGAAACTAATAATTTGTTTGGATGATTGAAGTTGAAAGTGCAGGAAGCAAAGGAGTCTTGAATATGGCAGCATTGAAAGCCGTAAGGAAGACCAATTGCCTACTGAGCCAAACTACTATGGGAAGGAAATTCCCATAATTATTAATTTGTTTCCTGTGCAAAACAAATATGGAAATAAAATGTGGAATTTGGATATATGTGGGTCACAGATTTATAAGAAAATTTTGAATTTAAAATTCATGATGATGTCTCATGAATTTTTATATGTCTGTGATACAGGTGAGAAAGAGTATAATCCAATTGCATGAAATAAATACTAATTCGGGAGAAGGAGAGTAACCTTTGTCCCTATCTATGATTGAGTCGAGAGAAGGAGAGTAACCTTCGTCCCTAACTTTAGCTGAGCCGGAAGGCTGCCAAGCTGTAAAAGCATGAAAAATGGCTACTGCTGAGCCATGAGAACCCCGTGGTAAGCCATGATTGCATAGAATATATTGTGTTGAGGTAAAACAAGCTGAAGGGACACCTCGACAGAGCAAGTCTGAGGGACACCTCGACTGTAAGACTCGACAGAGTCTTTGGAATTCTTCCTGTGCGAGAAAACCTTGGCAAGGAAAGATGGATCATCCAAGGGACTGTATAGCAGAGAAGGGGATGCTTGAGCCTGGGCCTAGAGGGTGAGTGACCGTAAGGAAGAGGATACCTTAATAGTTCTTGTAAATTATTGATCGGGATCATGCACACGATGGGTAGTTCTTCCTATGCAAGAAAACCTTGGCAAGGAAAGATGGATCACCTGAGGGACTGTATAGCAGAGAAGGGGATTCCTGAGCCTGGGCCTTGAGGGTGAGTGACCACAAGGAAGATGAAACCATGATATTTCTTGTAAACTATTGAATTGGGATCATGCACCCAATGGGTATGTCAAGGAAAAACAATGATCCCGGATAAAAAAACAACCATGTGGATACAAATCCACAAAATGTGTAGATAATTATTGTGCTAAGATTATGAAATTTTCCAAGAATTTTTTTTTATGCAATGTATTTGCATAAGACTATGATTAACGTGCTTATTGTCCAAGACTTATATAAAGTAGGTGACCAAGATTAAAGGTCTGAAAAAGGACCTGACTGAGGAAGAAGGATCAAGATTTTTTTGAAACAACTAAATGAGAAAGGCATGACAGGTGTTTTGAGAAATAACACCAAGGACGGTGTTCCTTTAAGGGGGAGGAAATTGTAACACCCCTATTTCCCCCAACTTGTAATTAATCATAAAATAGGATTTACCATGCTAAGGACTGTGGACAATGTAAATTTATTATTGTTTGAGTTTCTAATAACTGACTATGGGGGTGAAGCCTTGAAAGTATTGGCCATGATATCACTAGAGGAAAGAATGTGAAAACTATAAGAGAGGGTTGATTATATCAAATAACCCCAAATTTCCATTGATGGGGATAATAAATCTCCTTCGAATCCCAAGGAGAGAAACCAATTAATGAAGAAAGGACCAGTGGTTGAATTATCAACCATTCCCATGAATGGGAGCATGGTCTATCTGCAGAATGTCAGCTCGAAGTACCACTAGGTATGACAAACCAAGCTGACCGGAGTTCCCTTCTGACAGAAGGAACAAGATGGGTCGAGAACCATCCTGGAAGAAAGATATACAAATGGATAAGGAGAATGGACAGAGCTCTCCAATAGATGAGGAACAAAAGGCTACGAGTTTGATGCCGAGCGAGCATTTGATAAACCTCGCCCAGGGCCATAACAGAGAAAGAAATCTCTGAAAGTTTGCAGAGAACAGAACCCGAGCGAAAGTTGAAATAGAGAAAGAATCCCTGACAACTGCGAGAGTTCCCTGGTGATATCATGGCTTGGCACGGGGGTGGCCAGAGTGCTAAGAATGAATGCCTCTGAGCCTATGGTTGGGTGGAAGGACGAAAACCCACAATCAATTAGTTGGCTACCACCTCTAATAGATAAGTAAATCACATATCTTGTGTATTTAAGTGGTACTGTAAATTAAAGTTGGATATCCTATGAATGTTGTAGGGATAAATACGTTTGCTTAATGATTTATACTATACCCATTTTTTATGTCTTCTTGGTTGTATAACTAGGCAAGTAGGAAATTATATGGATGGGATATGTTTTATACTCGTAAATTCTTGCGTCCCATGGGGGATTAAGCTAGAGCCATGAACTATGAGTTTGTCGACCTTGGGCATAGTTTCATGTATGCATGTCGACCCTCCTAGTCATTCTGAGTCCCTTGGAGGACGAAGTCTGTTGAATCTCAGGAGAGATAGTGAACGTATGCATAGGCTCTCTGCAAGGAAAAAAGAGACCGAGAACCACTTAAGTTCTAGAGTTGAGGAATGAGTGTCCAGGGTGCGCCGAAGGATTCTTCCAAGTGTTACGTCCAAGAGAAAGAGTGCAAAGCTCTTAAGAATTTTAGAGCTAACAAAGCTCAAGAAGAGTAGTGAGATCAAAGCATCGAAAGGGAAGGCTCCTTTGTTCATATGATGAATGAACGAGAAAATATTCGGAAAGAGCCAAGGTCCGTTGTGACCGTTAGATACAGAAAGGAGTACAAGAGTTAACCCCTTGATTCCTTCGAACTTTGTGAGTTCAGTGAACTGTGAGTTCATTGTAAGGGAAGTAAAAATCCCGGAAGTCTTGAAGTTAATCTGGACCGTGGATCTCTGGATCCATTGGGATCTTTCTCGACCGTTCAATCTATGAGATTTAGAGTCCGCGCTTCGGGAGATTCACGTGTTGGAGTGACCAAAACCCCGAAGGAGAAGTTACAAAGCACTTAGGAGACACTCACAAAGTTACCAAACACTCTGCAACTTAGTAAGGAGTGCTTGAGCAAAAGTTGCCAGGAGGGCACATAAATCCCTTTGAGGAATAGAAGGGACAGAGACCTTTGAGGTATGAGTAGTTGAATATCAGAAGAGATAGTGCTAAGAGGGAAAAGTAGTAGGACTTATTCCAAGTCCTGAAGATTAGAAGAGATAATTTCTTTTCATAAGTGCAGACAAGGTCCACGAGACAAAATCATAGGAGAAACAAAGGCTGAGGCCTTTGAATACTTAGAAAATCCTCTAAGCTAGAGGAAGTTGAAAGCTCAGGAGGAGGAGCGACAACAACCGTCAGATCAGTTGTAGAGAGGAGGTTGGACCATTAGATCAGTGTCCATTGAACAAAGGAAGCACAGAGGAGGGGAACGGATCCCATCTTCTAGATATGAGCACGAAGGACCAGTAACCATTGGATATGGAAGTAAATGCATGAGACCTAACCCTTGTGTGCACAGGAGAGTGGACTTGTCAAAGTCCCGAAGTCTTGAAGTAAATTGGGACCACCATCGTCAAGGAGGACAAGTGGCGTAAGATCCACAACTTCAGAGGGTTGTGGACAAGGAGGAGGAAAAATAGCCGAAGTAAATCTTCGCCATTGATCACCAGGGGACACACATTAGAAGATCAATAACTCCAGAGAAATCAATAGAGAGTTTCATATTGAGAGTTGAAACTCCCGAATCCCAAAGCGCCGAAGCATCGATGTGCCAAAGGGCCGAAGAGATCTGGATCTTCATATCTAGAGGACATGTGGCATGAATCTATGCATTCCGGGTGAATACCGGAAGTAAACATCAACTGTCAGATAGTCCGAAGTAGATATGAACCGTCAGATCTAGAGGATAGGTGGCATGAATTTGTGGATTCTGGGTGAAGACCTGAAGTAAATGCCAACTGTCAGATTGTCTGAAGTAGATCTAAACCATCAGATCTAGAGGACAAGTGGTGTGAATCTGTGGATTCCGGGTGAATACTCAAAGTAAACGTTGACCATCAGATCATCCGAAGTAAACTTCAAGCATCAAATTTCCAAAGTGAATATGAGTCATTAGATCAGAAGCTTCGGGAAATCCATTCGATATTTTCTCAGTTGATATTTTAGATTCGTGAAGTCTGAAGTCCCAGAAATCCGAAGTGAACCCCAATCATCTGATTAGCCGAAGAATATCTAAGTCATTAGTTCACTCGAAGTAAATCTCAAGCGTTGGATCGCCAAGGTGAATTTGAGCCATCGGATACTATCTATTCAGGAGAAGGCAAGGATTGAGAGTTAAGAATTCCGAAGTCTGAACTTCCGAAAATCTAAAGTAAATCTCAACCATTCGATCAACTGAAGTGAAGTTGAGTCATCAGGTCGTTCAAAGTGAATATAAACCGTCGGATCACCCGAAGTGGATCTAAGTCGTCATATCCAAGGGAGACGTGGAAAAAATCTGAGAACTCCGGATAAAGATCCGAAATAATTCATAGGCGTTCGATCTAAGGGAGACGTGGAGAAAATCCATGGACTCTAGGTAAAGACCCGAAGTAATCCTCGATCATCAGATCAAGAGTACACACATTAGTGGATTATAGCCTCCGGATAAAATCCATTGGGAAAAAGGGTGAAGTTTGAGATTTGAGATCTCAGAAGTCCGAAACCCAAAGGAAATCTCAACCATTGATTGAGAAGAGGGACACAAGACCGTTGATCCAGTTGAAAGGTCAACCATCCGAAGTAAAGGCAGGGTCATTGATTAGGAGGACAAGTGTCTGCAGATCGTCAACTCAGAAGATTGAAGTACGGAAGAGAGCATGGTTTTGAGAGTTGAAACTCCCGAAACCTGAAATCACGAAGGAGATCTTGTCTGTTGATTTTTCAAGAGGTCAGATCTGATCTGTAGGTCTGAGAGGGGCATATATGAACTGCCATTTTTTGAAGTACCATCAAGATCGGGAGATCGACGGTCCCGTAGCATTGCGTGGATAGGATTTGCACGAATGTTAAAAAGTTGAGGGCGGGCCGCAATTCAAATCGTGGATTTGAAAAGAGGGCACGTGGAGGCTCGAGGAGAATTACGGGCTGAAAAGCAGTTTGATTCAAACTGCCTTTGGCTGCATTCGCAATCACGTGGTCCCATAAGGTCATCAACCAAGGTCACATCAAGAGGGGGCTTATCCAGAAAAGGAGCTAATGCCCAAAACTATGAGATTTCGCAGAGGAGTGATAGGGAAGGTCGTGGGTGACCTTAAACCTACACCAAGAAGCCGAAAGGTTCTGTGTTTAATTGCATAACGAGACCATCAGGGTCTCAGAGAGTTGTTTGGCTTCAGAATCAGAGATCCTTGACTAGGAGGTCAAACTGGTTCCCTGACTTTCCAAATTAGAAACCATGAATGGAGATTTTGTCCTTTAAGAAAAGCAAAAAAATTTATGCCCCGTCGTGGGTATGTTACAGATACTTGGCATGATAAAGAATGCCTCCCTAGCTGAGAGGGAGTGTTGATGAATGCAGTTATGTGAGACATTATACAGCTTACAAACCTGTGAGGTGTGGATCATTGCATCTATTTGAAGTCTTTCTCTCAGCTTATAAACCTGAGAGAAATCCCCTAAGAAGGGTACGTGGTTCCTACCTGAGACAGAGCTAGGAATGTAGAGATAACCTCCTCCATTCAGAGAGTGAGAATAACTCCATATGATTATCCAGTGGGAAAGGCGATTTGATGAGTTGGACGTGTCTATGGCTAAGCATAAGGTGAACGTGTGAAATCCCAAAGTGCTGGGTACATCCTCATGTGAACAACAATGAAGATGACGTGTTAGCCTCCTTTGAGAAACATAGTTGATGAGAAAACTCTAGGTGATTCTTTTGTGTGAGGCAGTGGGAAAGAAGATATGTAGAGTGAACGTGCTTGTGGATGAGCACACGTGAACATGTGTAGATATAGTTCTTCTATGTAATGTAGTGAGCTAGAGCAATGACATCCCTATGGATGTGCCCCTAGTGGATGAGCACTAGTGGGTGTATCAGATCCTTTGCTATATGTTGTTGAAGAGTCAGACCTGCCTGTAACCCTAATTGTTATGTAAAGGGTACAGGTCGGCCTCACCTTATTGTGATTAATAATAAATGTAAAATATAATTAATATGGTTAATAATAATAATAATAATTATAATTATAAAGTGACTTAGAGAGGTTGGCCTTGTTGAGCCAATAGATGCCTTTATTGATTGGACAAGTCTAGTATAAGGGATGATTCCCCATTGTGGAATCATATCTTTCTTGTGTGTTTGGAAATTATAGGATATACATATATTTGGTAAAAGGTGCACACCTCTCTTTGACGCTAGATTTATAGGGTTTGAAGCACCCTCTTGTGTGCTAGGCCCTTCTTGGTGGTTAAGGTCTTTCTCTTGAATATTATAGCAAAGGATTTGGCTGGGTTTTCTTCCCTTGTTGAGAAGGGTTTCCCATGATACTTCTTGTGTTCTTTTGCATGGTGTTTCTTCTTTTGATCTTGGTTGCTGCAACATTATTGTTCATGGTTAAGTGAAATACTAAAAATGGAATGAACTTCATGCTTAACCTAGCTTATTGAAAAACCAACACTCTGAAACCAATTGTTGGAATATTCACCAATACTAAGGAGAGGGTGAATCAATATTGAGCACATTTTAACATTATTAACATAAAATTATTAAACATTAACAATTAACAGAACCATTCAACAATGCATCACATCATATAAAATGCACAAGAGATTTTTATGTGGAAACCCAAATGGGAGAAAACCATGAAACACTTTTCTTATATCATGTCAAGAATTACATTCATAGGAAGCACCAACTTCCACGATTATTCAACACCAACTGGAAGGAGGCACCAAACCCCAAATTTACAAGCTCCAACCTGAAGGAAGCTACAACTCTCTACATTCTCCATCTCCAACTGGAAGGAGGCTCCAACCTCCTAGTTTACAGGCTCCGATATGAAGGAAGCTAAAATTCGCTAGATTCTCCAGCTTCAAGTCCCTTTCCTCTCCCCTTCCTTCCTCCCTTAAATATAAATATATCTATTACTGTCACTGATACTGATACATCATCATCACCAAGATCTTCAATAATTCCCCTAAATCACATGCCCAAAATCACCAAGACACGCCTCAAGCATCACTAGTACATATGACCAAATTTTCCATGGTTTTTCGTTGCTATTGCCACACTTATCCGTCGCAATTTCCATGAAATCCAAGACTATTTTTCATCATTACATCCATGAACTAGGTGCTCGTGGAAACAACAATGAAATTAGATCTCCACGTGTCATCATCATCAAGATAGGTTAACCTTATACATCATCGCAATTACGATGAAACATCTTCGCAATAGCGACACAAATTTATGGCAAGACAAAACTTACAACGCATATGGTGTATGTGCGACGAAAAACTGTGACAAAGTGTGATGAAATTTCGTCGCTATTGCCATGGTTGTTCAAAATAAAATTTGACTTCCAACGAACTTTCATCGATATAGCGACACATCCTTTAAGGTTTAAAAAAAAAAAATACATGAGATATGGCATGTAATATGGTATACCATATTACATTGTAATATGGTATACCGTATTACATTGTAATATGGTAGTACCATATTACATTGTAATATGGTAGTACCATATTACATTGTAATATGGTAGTACCATATTACATTGTAATATGGTAGTACCATATTACATTGTAATATGGTATTACCATATTACAATGTATAATATGGTTATTACCATATTATACATTGTAATATGGTAGTACCATATTTACCATATTACAATGTCTCTACTTTCTCAACAAGATTCACAAAGTTACGATGCAGATGGTGTATGTGCGACGAAAAATTGTGACAAAGTGCGACGAACTTTCGTCGCTATTGCCATAGTTGTTCAAAATAAAATTTGACTTCTGACGAACTTTTGTCGATATAGCGACACATCCTATAAGGTTTTAAAAAAAAAAAACACGAGATATGGTATACCATATTACATTGTAATATGGTAGTACCATATTACATTGTAATATAGTATTACCATATTACAATGTATAATATGGTTATTACCATATTATACATTGTAATATGGTAGTACCATATTTACCATATTACAATGTCTCTACTTTCTCAACAAGATGCACAAAGTTCTTTTTAAAAACAACTTAGGATAGCAATTTGTCCTAAGTGGGATGATGACCTTGGCATTCAACAAGATAGGAAGCAATTCATTGATGACAAGTGTAGCAAGTGTGCAAGTCCATTAGTGTATGGATATTATCTGCTAAGTGGCAGACTTGAACTTCCTCTTCCAGAATAAATGGCTCATATAGCTTGATATGATTGACATAAATGATATTATGGATGTCTAGCAAGGAAGGGAAATACTAATGACAACCATTGTCATTAATATATTGAAGAACAATATAGGGACATTAGCAAATAGGCTTGAGTTTTTTATGATGCTACCCCTTAAAACATTGTTTGTCCATATACAACCAAAGTTAGTCACCAATTTGAAACTAGACAAAGCCTTGATGGTGATCCTAGAGGGATTTATAATGAGCTAGGGAGGATTGAAGGGAATTAGTAACCAAATAATGAATGCTAGATAATTTATGAACATATGAGATTCTATACATTTTACCTTGCCTTATAGGAACTTCTATCCATAAGATGCGAATAGTAGCAAGATGCAAAGAGTGAGCAATGCAAGAAATTATATAGGGGTAATATGAGGGTCTTTGCAATGTACATGAGATACATTGTTGTTGTGAGGGAATCCTCCATCAACTAGGCCTATATATCCCATGGTACATGTTCAGACCCCTATGCCTTGAGAATTAGTGTAAGGTAAAACTACAAGGTGTGCCATGTGGATTAGTGTAATGTTAGGAAAGTAGAAGACAAATGAGAAAGATAGATTGGTAGACAAACATTGCATGTTAAACACACAATTTTGACATGGGGGAACAAGCGAATTTAATCACTTCATAAGAATGATAGAAACTAAACTATGAAATGTAAATAATGAAATAAAAATAAATAATCCTAACTATCATGTAAATGATGCAATGGATAAATTAGGAGATTAGAGATAAGCAATTTCTAATTAATATATTAATGGAACAATAACTAGAACATGTAAGTAAACCAGTCGTGAGTCTAAAAATAATAATAACATCTCAACTATAAAATCATTGATAAGATTAAGAGTGACAAGGAGATACTTCCACTTACTTATACGTGAGGTAGGATGGTGTATGAACATCTTTAGCTAGATACCTACATCACAAAGGTTGGCATATTACCACAAGTGAGGTAGGATTAGCAACATGATCTCTTATGGAAAGGATGGAGGATATATGAAAAGGTAAAGATGGGAGGTTGTGGTGTTAGGGTAGTTCTAACAAAGGCAAGAGAAAGAATTTGATGACACTGGCATGACATTGGAAAAAGGCGTGAGTTGACATAAACTGACTAAGAGTGAACATGAGCGAGAAAGGAAACACACTCTAATATAGGGTTATCACAAGAATAAATGTGACATATGGCAACTTCAAGTTAAAGTGAGCGTAACAAATGCCATTCATTGTTCTAGGATTTCTGTAGTCATTAAGGTGCCATACACTAGTCAAGGTCATAGCATGAGTCCCATGTGACATACGATAATCTGGAGAGTGTGAGCATAATAGGCATCATAAACTAGTAATATAGAGTCATCAAAAGCACAAAAAAAACAAATTATGCCTAGATTTAGTGCAAGAATGAGATGTGGAATACATCAATGGGGTATTTTATGCAAGCGTAGGAGGCGACATGCATCAACCTATGTTCAATGCAAGCGTAGAGGTGAAAAATATCAATGGTACCAGTGGAGGAGAGAGGATCAAAAGAAGATATGATGTCACCATTGGGAGGGGATCGATAGTTGCAAGCTATGGAATGTGACCATTAAGGGGGACATCTTGGAAAACTGACCAAAGAAGTGATAGTTGATCCTAAATAGGTAGATGTTATATCAAGTAGGGTCTTTCTTGAGATAATGACCTAGAAGGGACCCATCGATATTATGACCAAATAAAAATGGAGAAAAAGGGGTGTAAGGAAGAAGAGCTAAGGAGGAGAGGCAATACTTTCCCCAAGCATTTGAAGGAAGAGGAAAAGAGGAAGAGTATGTAGGAGAGCATGGAACACTAGAAGAGGAAGAAGACAAGGGGAGAACTAGGTAAGAAGTGGTTAGAGTTGATAATGGGAAGTCTAAGCTAGCCCAAAAAAACTCCCAATAGGAACAAGGCTTCATTCAAATAGAAAATGTTGATTTTGAAAACTAATGGAAATATAACGAAAAGAGAAGGCATAGAAGAACAAGGGGCTACCTCATTGTTGTAGCCAGCGAGAGGACAAGGGCAATCAATTATGGAACTAGGTATAATAAATCATATATGTATTTTGTTAATTCGTGTGTGGTAGAAAAAAAAAATATTGAGTTAAAAATAATTGGGGAGGTTTGGGATTTAGAATGAGAATAGCAGAGTGAGAGTGCACCCACGTAGAAGGATGAGAATGTATTATTTAGAGAGCTTGGAAGAGGGATAGTACAACCATATGAGATGAGATGGATTCATGTGATGTAAAAGTGAGAGAGAAAGGTATTTATGTATTATGTTTTGTTGGGTATTAACATTATAAGTAAGAGGTACTGAAAGAGGTGAGTTCATAGTTTTTGTCATCTTTATAGAGTTGATAAGTAATGCAGTGAGAATATTATAACGAATTTCATTGTTTTTGATTGGGTAGAAGGATGAGAAGGTATCATTTGGAATGTGTGGAAGAGAGAAAGTGAAACCATATGAAATGGTTGGATGTGAGTTACAACTAAGAGAGAAAGATATTTATGTAGGATGTCTTGGTCACATCATTACAGGGAAAGGGTATTGCAATAAAGATAAGTTCATAGGTTTTGTTATCTTTAAAGAGTTGATAGGTATTTCAATGGACATCTTATAAATCATTTCATTGTTGTTCATATGATATGTTCAAGAGTAAATTAGAGTAATCAAGGGGAGATACATAACATTCAACATTCTCTACAAAAATCCCTATGACAAGGGTGTCTCAACAATGTTTATTAATGAGAAGATGAGTTTCGTCCTATTGTGATGGGGTGAGGAGAGGGGTGAGGAGTGATGGAAAATGTGATTATTTTGGTTACAATTGTCAAGGATTATAGTTGTAAGTTGGTCTTTGATCTAACAATTATGAGTAAAAAGGAGACTTAGAGAGGGGAATAAATTTCATTTGTCATTATGAATAATGAGGGATATTTTTCAATAGAGTTTGGAATATGGACTATTTTTTGTTGGGGAGAAGTGTCCAAATATTGGTGTACCCTAGGGTCATAAAGGTATTTCTCATCTATGTACAAGGATTTGGATGTGAATTATTATTATAAGAATAATCATTTTGTAGTAGTGTCCTTTGGAGCCTTATAATACTTGCACTAACATGTGGGATGAGAGGAGGGGTCTAGATTATTGGGATTAGTCTCATGTAGTGTTTAATAAGAACTAGGATTTGGACTAAGGATAGCAATAAGGTTAGGATTATGGAAATGAATGAAGTGAGGGATCTTTTCTAATTTATTTTCCACACTGAGGATATGGATAAAGACTTTGTATATGGGGGTTCTCTAAAACAATTATACTTCTTTATAAAAAAACTACAAGTAAACCAAAATTATATTTAAAATACCTCTTTAGGGTTCTTGATTTATAGTTGAAATTTGAGCTAGGTAAAGGGTGTACACTCGATGTATTGTACAACCACCTACACATTAAATTGGAAAAATAAATTAGACAATAAAAACACCACATGGATCTTGGCATATATGCAATATCTACACATTAAATTTGACAAATAACTTTACAATAACAAATAAATTAGACAATAAAAACACCACATGGAACTTGGCATATATATCAATATCTACATATTCATGAGGATTGTGAACTTTTACTACTATAAAGACTACTTTTAAAAACACGTCAAAACCCTTAACTTTTCATTGTCCTTTCGCCAGATCCATTAGCCCATACAACTTGATAAGAGTTGTCCACGAGATGCATTTCCATCACCAAGACCTACATGAATCATAAAAGACAAATTTTTTATATGAGTAAATAATTAATAAGAAAATAAGCATGCATTTAGTTATGTAAAATACTCTAGAAAAAAATTAAGTTGTCGCATACCTTAATGAGATTCTCTTTGTTTTGAGAATAGGTTATTCTCTACTGAACAAGGCCAACCACGTAAAGGTGGAAGCTCATATGGCTCCTCCACCCCCCACCCACACACACACACACACACATCGCTCTCAATTCCCCATACCCAACAAATGATTTTCTTTATATGGAAAACATATAGAAATTCATGCATAACTATGATAGTCATCAAAACATATGAACATATAAACATTGATAAAGATCCAAATACAAGTCATGAATTTATACATCTAATTTTTCTTTGATTTATGTTTTTTTACATTCACAAAATTGACAATTGGGATATCATAATCATCCAAGGACATTGTATTTCGTGTGCCCTGTCCTTATATTGTTTGTGTGCGCTCATGTGCCATACTTCTGGTATGTCACTGAGAAGGGTTAGCTGGCATCTGTTTAGGGTCATGATCTGGAACAATGAAAATGATCATATCGATATGTTGAAATATAATTGAAATAACTAATTCATTATTTTGATTAACATTAAACTATTGCTCTTTACCTATCTCTGTAGCTGCGACAGTTGGTGCGTAAATTTCTTGTTCACTTGGTTGCTCTCACATTTCAGCCTCCTGATCTACATGCTCTTCAATTTTGAGAAGATAATATATAAGTATAAGTCAGGAAATAAATATCTACAATCACAGTAAATATTTCTAATTCTGAAGCATACATACCAGAATGGGTACTCTACTCTACACTATCACTAGACATGTGCACCCTTGTATGATGCAGTGTTTGTTGAATACCACTGGATTCACTACTGTGGTAGCACAATTGCTTGAAAACAAACATAAATACTTAGTTAAGGGTGATATAATAAAATATGAATAAACTTTAAAAGCATGCTACTATGGTTTCCTTATTCATTTGATTTACTTGCGTGGCTAGGGAGATAGGAGTCTAGCCCACACTTTTTCTATATTCAATCACACTTTTAAAACCATGCTTGTAAACAAGCTTTAGGTCCTCCTTGGTGGCAACAATGTCAAACATATTTAAATACAATGCATAACACCATTAAAAATACCAATAACAAAAACATATATTTGTTCGCTACTGTTAAATAAATATTAACCACAGTTAATCATTTAAATCTTACTATTCAAGATTTTAGTTTTTCGTAGCCACCCTGGCCTAGTTTATGCTGGTCGTGTTTTTCCACTCTGGCCTTTGTTTCTTTGGAGGTGTCTGGTAGCCTACATATGGAATTTTTGAAAAAAATTAGATATCAGAATTGTTACTTAAAACAGGAAAGAAAAACATAAATGATCATATTTCACTGATAATATGACATGTGTTGTGCCTTGCTTGACCAGCTCATGGTTGTCGTCCTTGTTTTTTAAACAAGTTCTCCTTTGCATCCTCTATTAGCGCCTTCCACTCTTTCTTGGGAACCATGGGAGGGTGCTCGTGTTTGAGGTCTATTTGCAATTTCTCCCTATACTGGGCCCTGGTATATTTTAAATTCTCGTCGGCTAACTTTGTAACCACTTTCTTGTTGAAAGTGTTGCTGAACAATTTTACCATGTGATCTATTAAATCATATTTCTTTTTGCTATCTTGGTGTTACACATGATTTTGGTCACTCTGGTGATGTCTCTACAAGTGATGTGTTCAGGCTCCCACAAGGACTTTTTGCCTGAGAAAGATGACTATTGTCTTCTTCCAAAAAACACATTTTTAAGATGAGTTCATAGGATGCCTATGTTACAGGGTGTGAGAATCCCTCATTCTCACAGGCCACCCACACTTAGGGTGTGAATTGTTCGCAGTCTGCTCCATAGATAGGGTGAGAACCTATTTTTAAGCTTGGAAAGGGGAAGAAGTCATGAAGGTTCTAGAAGGGGATTTTCTAGAAAATGAGTTGGCATTTGCATGGTTGGCATCCTACTGACTTCTCAGATTTGGTGAGATCATCCTCATCCATGTAACCATCCCTCCTTCTCCTATATATTGAAAGGTTTCTCATGGAAAAGGTTAAGCAAGATTGAATGAAGAATTGGTGAAAGAATTGTGTGAAGAACCCTGCTTGGACAGAAGCTTGAAGACTCTATTTGGTCTATCAAGAGGAATTGGATCTTCTTCATGCAAGTGAAAAGAAAGTGTGTGTGTTGGAACCAAGGGTCACTGAAAGGAATCTTGTGACATCAAGGCGATCATGTTGTATCTTCTACTTTCATTTAATATAATACAACGACATGTCCCTTTCCCATAAAATCACTCTTATTTTATAGCATAACTCCTTGATCATATGCATAAGTTGACATTGAATATACTTTGCTATCTTCACTTTGGTTGGTTTGTGTTGTCTTGGACCTGACGTCACAAGAGCACTGGAGCAAAGCAGGAACAACAGAGACCTAAGGAAGCGATATAAAGGTACGTCACTCGTTCCTTCTTATTGGTAGATTCAATGAATACAACTTAGGGAAATAGTCATGTCCTATCCTGTTTTGTTCTAGATCTAGGTGGATCTAGGGAGATCTGTTAGTGTCCACACCTACCGATTTGTCTGATAACACTTGGCCATTCCACCGTGTGCGAATGGTGGGGCCAAACAACTCCAATGCTTTGTCATTTAAGTTTCTATAGAAAACATTGTTTCCTGCAGAAACGTGTTATCCATTAATTTATAATAATCTCAAGAAATGTCCATTTCAATTTCATGAAAAAAATAAATCAATTAATTAACAATTACCTGCAATATTCTGAATCTTGATCGGAACACATGCGTCATCCACTAGAAAGGTGACATCTAGTGATCCAGTGCTTTTAATTCATTCTGCTCCATGCAAAATAGTATCCTGTCCATCTACAGTATGTTCCTCTTTGGAGTCATGTGGAGTCCCAGGCTCCGACTCATCATGCTCTGGCATGTCATGCCAGTCAAAATCATTTCACTCATCAATGGATTCGAGGGGAAACTCAGAAAAAAGCCTCACTTGCACTTTGCTATGTCGACCTTTTTTTTCCATTAGACCATCACTGCTACCTATAGTAGTTGCAGGATCGACAGGTTCCCCACGCACGGGGTTTAAAAACTCCTACAAATGGAAAACTTTACTTTATCAGTCATATACAAAATATAAAACAAAAAAATGGATATGAAATTGTCATAGCTGACAAAAATATGTGAAGATGCCACTTACCCCAAAGTTAGTTATTGTATTTTGTATCTCTAAAATTCTTTCTCTGTCCTCCTGTTTCAGAGGTCTTTTGCTAAGCAAACCTAGATATTCTATGTTAGCCTTCTTCAAGGCCTTCGTTACAGTTGTCATTGGGTCAGTCGAATAAAATATTTCACCCTAATCAATATCCTCTGTGGGAGACTTCCCACGTTGACCATGCCACAATACATTGATGAATAAAATTAATGAGATGAACTTTAACAATTGAGAAATTTAGTTGTTTTAGTCATAAGTTGTTACTGTATTTAACATTTACCCGGTGAGGCACTACAGGTGCCTTTCCATGGTCACCCTTGATAGATGTAGCGGGTGATTTTCGGACATGGTCACCCTGGACAGATGTTGACACAATAAATCAATCAACAAAAGTTATGAAATTCACCTATAACATTAAAAAAATGAAATATTGCAGTAATATCAGAAAAACAATAACAAAATTTCAGAAATTTAGTTGTTGTAGTCATAACTTGTTACTGTATTTAACATTTACTTGGTGAGGCACTGCGGGTGCCTTTCCACGGTCACCTTGGACAAATGTAGCGGGTGATTTTTGGACATGGTCACCCTAGACAGAATTTGACACAATAAATCAATCAACAAAAGTTATGAAATTCACTTGTAACATTTAAAAAATGTAATATTGTAGTAATATCAGAAAAAAAATAATGAAATTTCAGAAATTTAGTTGTTGTAGTCATAAGTTGTTACTGTATTTAACATTTATCTGCCGAGGCACAGTGGGTGCCTTTCCACGATCACCCTGGACAGATGTAGTGGGTGATTTTCTGCCATGGTCACCATGGATATATGTTGACACAATAAATCAATGAATAAAAGTTATGCAATTCACCTGTAACATTAAGAAAATGAAATATTGCAGTAATATTAGAAAAAAAATAATGAAATTTAGTTGTTGCAGTCATAAGTTTTTACCGTATTTAACATTTACTAGCTGAGGCAAAGTGGGTGCCTTTCTACAGTCACCCTGGATAGATGTTGACACAATAAATTAATCAACAAGAGTTATGAAAGCAATTGTAAAAAATTTATGCAGTAAAAATTTGAAATATTGCAACGATAAATTGTAACAATGATTGATCAAAGGTAGAGTTGAATGGTATGTAAGATATTTACCCCCATAGTCGCACCCCCTCCATCTATTCGATTTAAGTTGTAATTGATCAACAACTCTTCACTTGGAACTATTGTTTTTGTTGCACATACAAATATACGATTTCCTTTGCGTGCCTCAAATATGCAATTCTGTTTCTTAGTTGTTTCCATTGGTCATGTACTATTTATAAAGCCCGCAATGTTTCCAATATCTTTTGGCCTTCCATCAATATACATAGTTGCCCCTTTATTTTGATTGTTATCTAGTAGTTGTATATAATTTGTGGAAACTTCGTATCTCCGCATACTTTGCGTATATCAGACCAACATCAATCAGTGATTGTATTTGTATAATGGTCCGACATACTCCATCAATTCAGTTACAGTGCCATAGCTGACCTTTATGGCATCCATGGAAAATAACCCCAATCCATGTAAGGACGAAGGAGTAATGCAATACATCCTCCCACCGATGAAGAAATATGTGTCCACTTTAGGTAGCTCCTTAGGTGCCCATCATTGCACTAAATGTTTATACTTCAAGGGAAACTCAATGTCACCTATTCTCTCAGCATCATAATTACACTACCCTCCATTGGCAATAAAAAATTGCATGCGGGTACAAAATCTTTTCCTTACCTTTTCCAACCTAGTTGATCTAGAACCGATAGATCTAGTACGACACGTCTCACTTTCAACCTCTCTTAGTATATCTTGATCATCACTCGAGGAAGATAGATCCAACAGATACCTATTTGGTGGTACCTACACTCGTTAAAACAAGAAGATAAGTTATCATGCCAATATACGTATTTGGTACCAACACAGTTGCATATAGTTGCATTTAGTTGCATATAGTTGAAATTGCCACACTTATTCGTCATATATTTGCATATAGTTGCATAAGTCGCATATAGTTGCATAGTTGCATAAGTTGCATTGTTGCATTCATTGTGTTAGCAACATTTCTTGTCGCAGGCTCAAGAGCTTTCAGGTCTGCAGGTTGCACGAAATGATCAAGCGCAGTGCAGAAGAATCGTTGTTTTTCAAGCGAGCAGGCAAAGTGTCGTCGACGTAATCAGAGATCGCCGATCTCGTGAACTCGGGAGTTCACAGGGTAAGGGCCTAAAAAATTGAGTAGCTCGAGTCACGAAGATGTGAGAAGCGGGAATAATATTGACCATTGGATCCGGATCATGGAGAGCCGTCGGATCCACGCGCGTGGGATCGCGTATCGGGGCCTCGCAAGAAAAAACTCAAGGGTCTTGGCTCGGAAGTCGTGAAACTGCGAAAGGTGACGTCCCGATAGCTGGAAGTAGTGGGGCCCATAGCAGAGTCAGCAAGTGGGATACAGGTGGCACTAAGCCTCGGGTCTTTCCCGCAAGAAGTCTCAAAGAATTGATGTTTGTATTCGCGAGTTGCAAAGTCCCGAAGACATCCAGGATTCGGGCCCACAGCTTCGCCGAGAAGATCTCAGCCATCCGTTTGAAGAAGACACCTGGCGCACGATGGAACCCCCTGCCTTTTTGCCCGTCGTGGTTTCAACGCGCAAAAGGCAATTCCCTCATGGCCTGATACGTGAAGTAGCGAGAGCATCCAGGACCTGGGGCCCACTGTAGCTTCAGGCAAATTTTGAGCCGTCTGATTCAAAGGGCGCATGGCGCCAGATCGAGCTATCTCTGCATATCACTCATCGCGATTTCAAAGAACAAGGAACAAACCCTTCAATTTGCGAGCGCCGAAAAGAACATTTGAGAGTAAGCGTCGGGTCATAGCCCGCGGTCACTAAGGAAAGAAAGGAGCTGCACAAAAGGGGCCAAAGGCGTCGAGTTTCAGAGAAGCCCACCACGACCTCCAATTGCCATGGGCTCTGACCTCAAGCCTAATCTTCGCTTAGAGTAAATACAGGCGGGAAGAGGTGGTTGAAGCCTCCCTTCTCTCATTAATTGTGAAGTATGGAGGGTCTGGTAAGCGGTCCGCTCGAAAAGGTCCTGTGTACCCTTTCTTGTAGAAAGGCCATGCCGAGTCCTCGACCAGCCAGAGGAGGTCTGCACACGCTAAAACAACATTTACTAGCTCAACTACTCCTCATGCATGAGCCATGCGTAGTTAAGGAGGCGTCTGACAGAGAAGGCCCATCCGATTTTGGCTGAAAAGACACCAAGCTTCAGATGGTTACCCGCGCCTCTGTGAGGCAATTTTTATTTGAGTATATAGACTCAGTTGTTGTATTTTTGTAGGGGATCGATGGTTGAGCAGAGCTCCCAACTGTAATGTTTTAACTGTTATTCTAGCTTCTAGCTTATGCATCTGTATATGAGATTTCTTGTTTTATGACAGACAGTTCTCCTTTTCCATCTAATTTCGTCTCATGACTAGGGATTTTGTGATTGACTGAGTCATACGAATTGTTGTAGTTCTGTTGTGATAAATGATTTATCGTTGCGTTACTGCATTCTCTGGTTTTTTGCGTTTGAATGTAAGCTGATCTTGTGTTTAAATGCCTTCCTCTACATCCTGTTAGGAACCTGTTGTTTATAACATACCTTTGCATTTCTCTGATACAAGTCTTCCTCCCTACTCACCCTTACTACAACTCATTATCTGGAGTTATTCAAGACCTCACTTGCTCATGTATATCTGGCCTGGTTTCAGAGTTGGAACTCTATCATTTTGGGTTTCCCTCCATTTGATCACCCATATTTAAAAAAATCGTGACACTAAACTAATGGGTGTCGGGCTCTGCTCCTGATAGCAATCTAGGAGTGACTTCCGACACTAACATTTCTGGCGCCATTGCTGGGGACGAAGTTGAAGATTTTCCCTGGGTAAAACGACAACGAGCTTCTGATTCTGAAGGTACATCAAATATCAGAACCCTTGAAGATTGCACTTGCACCTGGTGACTCCTCTGAGGTCATTACACCTGGTAATTCCTCTGTTGCAGTGCCTCTGGCTACACCTGGTAGCACTCAGGAGGCACAAAGCTCAGTTCTGGTCTTTGATGGTGAACGAAGATTGGACGCACTCATTCTGCATAGCATTCACCTGGCGACTCCACATTTAAAGATTCCACTGGAAGGGATTCGGTTGACAAAGGGAAGTCCATGTCGAAGGGAAAGACCAGGTATCCGTTTATGAGCTTACTGCATGAAGCTTTGTATTTCTTTGTCAGCTCATTCTTCTCTTTCCCTTCATTTATAGATAATTGTTTCCTCTGCTTTGTTCATTCTGATGTCCTTAAGCCTCCCCTTATCCACTCAGCCTTGGAAGAAGAAAGCATACTCTCTTCTTGTGTTGTAGATACTGATCTTGTGCCTTTACCTTTGCCTATCCATGAAGATGAGATCTGTATCACACCTCCTCTTGGAGTTAAGTTCCCTTGTAGTCCTGAGAAGGTTGAGGATAATTCACAGTCTTCCCAGACCTCGTTACCCCCTATTTTTCCTACTGAGCCTCCCCAGCCTCTTGTTGGATCCCATGATCAGCCCACTTCTTTTCAAATCAAAATCAGAAATAAGTTGTTTAAACCTCTGAGGCTGCCGTATCACCTTAACCCTTATCCTCATGATTTCTTCGAGTATCTTCCTCGATTTTCTGGGGAA
>ML778565.1:372636-503245 GCA_009831015.1 Picea engelmannii | reverse complement strand
TAATGGATGCCATCTTCACTATTGGTATAAAATTCTTTGGGTTGTCCATGCCCTAAATTTGTGTGTACACTTTCACCATCAATTGAGATTTATATTTCTCAACTGCATCACTTGACTTGTTTTGTTTGAAAACCCACTTAGTACTAGTTTCTTTCTTACCTATTGGTAGAGGAACACATGCCCAAGTTTTATTCTTCACTAATGGCTCATACTTTTCATCCATAGCTTGTTTCCATTCTACCATGTTTTGGCCTTTAAGCACAATTTTTATTGTTCGGGGTTTGAGCACTTCAACATTCCTTTCATAACTCCATAGTGTCTCTAATAGTTTTTGGATTCTTGTTGATATTCTTAGTGCCGACAATTATTTGTTAGGTTTTTTTCACTTCTACACTCTCCCAAAATGAAGGATTATCTTCATTTGAAGTTACCTCGGTATATTTCTCAATTATCTCCATTGAGGAGACATCCAAAAGCTTAATGCTTCTCCTACCTTTGTAGTCACTATCGAGATGCTTCACTAACACTACAACTTCATAAAAAATCATCTCAACTTATAATCATTGAATGTTCTATTGGGCTATAGAATCTATAAATAATTGCATCTGAACCATAGCCAACCATAATACATTTTGTTCTCCTATCATCCATTTTTTTTCACCTCTATCTATAATGTATGCATATAATGGAAAACCAAAAGTTCTCAAATTCTAACCATTTGGCTTCCTTCGATGCCATGCTCCAAACAATGACTTCTGCAATTCTTTGGTAGGTAACCTACTTTAGGCATAGGTTGTGGTTTCCATGCTTTTCTCTAGATTGTATTTGTTAGTATGAAACTTTTAAGCATACACCTTGCATTATCCACCATCGGCCATTTTTTCTCTCCACTACCTTGTTTCACTACAAATAATATGGGGAAGTATATTCTAATTGGATCCCTTCATGAGAGAAAAAAAATCTTGAATGCTTTTAATGTGTACTCTCCCCCATTATTACACCTAAGTATTTTCAATGGTCTCCCAATTGTTTCTACACAAAGGCTTAAAAAACTTTAAAATGCTCAAAGACTTATGATTTATTTTTAGAAAGTAAACAAATGTCTTTCTTGAAAGATCATCTATAAATGTGATAAAATACTTTCCTCCTCTATGTGACAACACTTGAATTCACTTGTAGATGTTTGAGTGCATCAATTCCATCATTCCTCTTGTTCTATACATTTCATCCTTATAAATTGAGTGTCTATGATGCTTCTCAAGATTCCACCCCTCATAAATCTTGAATTCCACTAATACCCTCAATTTGAGTCCATACACAAATTGTTAATTGGACAAAACTTTTGAAGACTATGTTCCAACGTGCCCAAACTTGTGATTCCAAGTGACGATCTTTTTCACTAATCAACTAGATTAACCATGGATCTCAATGCCACTTGTAGTATCCCCACACTTAGTGTATACAAGTTTCCATCCCTCTTTCCCATGACAACTACTTCTCCTATAAGAATTAGGTATCATTTAACTCCTTGGGGATCATATTTAATCATCAACAAGGAGGATTAGGTTAATCATGGCCTGAAGGATTGTGATATTTTGGTCTTTTTGAAAATTTATTGCCTATTTTTTTCACATTTAATTTAGCCTATATGGATTGTCAATAAATGACCTTTCTGTCATAAGGTAGGTGGGGGAACTATGGGATCCTCACCACTTTGATTCTCACTGCATTACTATGCTCCCTGCACTATTTATGTATGTGACCCTACCAAAATATTTATATTTAGTTTCATCGAATCCAAGTGACCCTAATTGAAGCAAAAAAAGGAGGGAAAAAAATCTAGTGATAATGGGAAACCTAGTAAAAGAGACAAGAACCTACATAATTTGAACATATTCTACTTTTTTTGCACATCCAATACAACTAAGCACTATTAAAACAACTCAAAGTTCAACTTGAAAAACCAAGGCTATTTTTTGGATTGCAAAGGAGACTAGGATGATTAGGACAACATTAATACAAGACACTAATACAAGGACTCATGAAAAGAACACAGTGTGTATCAAGCCCAAGATAAATGAGGTATCTTTTCTATGGTGGGCTATGGGGAAACATTTCCAACAATTGTATCTTTAGTGTTCCAGGTCAGGTATATTGTTACTTATGTGGGATCAATATACAATATTGTCCTTCATTCAAATATCCACCCCCAAAGTCCTAATAGACGATACAAGTAGTCAATGATGAGGTGCATAATGATGATGATCTCCTTCAGATTATCTATTATCATAGTTTGACACATTGCTTTTGTGAGGATGTAAATATTGTTAAACCTAGAATAGTTGGCTTTCTCTAGAAGAATTTTTTATGGGCATTAAGTGCATTTTACAAATCTAGGTAGGAAAGTTTTGAAGTGCCAGAAAAAGGCCTAAAATGCCATTTGGGCCAGCTTGTTTCTCTCATCTAAAGGTGATGTTGGAGTGCTAGATTTCAAGATGTCATTATTCGTATGAAGGACTAAAAGTTTCCACCTTTATTTATATATTTCACATTAATATAAAACCATCTATGTGCATTTTAAAAGGATGACTTAGCTCATATGTGTGCTCTATTTTACGAAAGATTTGAATTACATAGAAGATAGTGACAATTTTTGGCACATGGTAAGAATGTTGAGCTTGGGAAGTGATATTTGGGAACTCTGCAAGCCCATTATGACAAAATCCCTACAACCATTACATTCCATCAAACCATATTTCTATCAATCATTTCATAAAAAAATTAGCATGCACACTCAAGTGATAGGAGAAAGAAGTCAAACCATATTTATCCTCTGCATGTGCCCTCCTCCTGTGCACCCTCCTCTGCATGTGCCCTCCTCTGGTGCGCCCTCAAAACAATGTGCCCTCCTTCGGCTGTGTGCCCTCCTCTGGTGCACCCTCAAAACCGTGTGCCCTCCTCTGGTGCTCCTTTGGTGCCCTCCTCTGGTGTTGTGTGTGCTCTTATCTCCCTCCTTCTCCTCTGGTGCTATGTGTGCCATGCTGCGTGTGCCCTCCTTCTCCTCTGGTGTTGCGTGTGCCCTCCTTCTCCTCTGGTGTTGTGTGTTCCCTCCTCTCCCTCCTTCTCCTCTGGTGTTGCATGTGCCCTCCTCTCCCTCCTTCTCCTCCTCTCCCTCCTTCTCCCGTGCTCCTCTCCTCTCCACTCTGCATGCGTATAGCTATTCGCGTGAGCTCCAAAATATGAGCGCGATAGTGTAGTGGTGTAGTCATGTGATTTTGGTTTGGTTTTTTTTTTTATGTTGTTTTGTTTTGTTTTTATTATTATTATTATTATTATTTATATATATTATAATTTATATATTATACAATATATATAATTTATAAATTATATAATTTATCTAATTTATAATATATATATATATATATATATATATATATATATATTATTTTATTTCTAAATGATTTTTTCTTTATCTAAGTTACCCTTCAAATATGAAATGTACTTGTGAATATTTAGATTTCAAAATAAAAAACAATCTACTTTACTCTTTGGCTCATGTAGCAAACCTTTTAGAAAATCCTAGGTCTTTATTGGTAAGTAAAATACTAGGGGTTCTAATGAACTCTTTTCTTTCAACAAGAAACTTTTCAATTATGAAATAAATGGAAATTAAAGAAAATACCTAAGCCACAACAAAAAGAATCCAAAAATAAACCTACAGGTCCTAAAGAACACTTAAAAGATGGAGCAAAAACCTAAAAATTGAAAAAGTGAGTTTCGAGAGCCCTTGCAGAAACTGACCTAGAAAGTTGTGTTGGAAATGCAGATTATGCCCTCTATTCCTATGTCATTCAATGTAGATAAAATGACAAAAAAGGTTTTGGTCAATGAGAATAACATGCCAAAAATTATGTTGGTCAATGCACTTAATGACCCCCAAAAATGCATCGTCACACCTAAGGGTTTCCGGATAGTTGTGAGCTAGTCTTTGAGGCAAATATGAGTGGTTTTCGACATTTTTTTTTTCTGAAAACACTGTACATAAAGTATGCATGAGCTATCTCAATATGGTGGGGATGGAGAAAGGGAAATAAAAGAATATGGGAAGGACTAAATGATTGTTGTAAGCAAGGACTTCTCGCCTAATGAGCATATGGTTAACAAAGAGAGGAATTTCGACACATAGAAAAGGTAACTTAGATCACCTGCAAGCTTGTTTTCCACAAAAGATCACACCGCGACGAACAAATCAATCACTGGGAACAAATCGATGACTCCACTAAATTAGGGTTTATAGTTTACATAATGAATTGATGATGGAAGAAAGTGGGCATGTGAGTCAAATTTGAGTCCAGAAACCCTCCCATATCGTTAAGGAATGTGAATAGTCTATCCATGTCAAATTTCAATGCATTCAGAAACAATTTGAAAAAATTTCAGTGTTGACCCCATTCACAAGTCATTGTTGCCCGTGTCTAGTCCTAGTACAATTTCCTTGTAAAATTTGTATAAGATATTTGGAGAATGACAATTTTGAAGGTGCCAGGCCTATTCCTACACACCCCAACGAGATCACCTCTCATTGACAGTCAGTGTATTGATCCCTTTTAGTTTTGGGTTGTTAGTATTTTCAATTGCACACACCTTTCAATCTAATCAAAGTTCAATTAATGTCTCTTGTTACTATAGGGTTATAAAGCCTCATGATCCCAGTGACCACATGCCTCCAACCTTATGATATAATGATCGTTGGGTGACAACTGTCATGAAGGGTGACGACTAAGACTAGGGGCAACTTTCAATTCAAGGCTAGGAATGACCAGGCCCACATCAAGTGAAGGAAGATAATTAAGAAGGTACATGTGTTGTCCCATTCCATGTCAACAATAATGCCTCCATTCACTGGGAACAAATCGATGACTCCAATAAATTAGGGTTTATGGTTTACATGATCCCAATGCCCACATGCTTCCAACCTTATGATATAATGATCATTGGGTGAAAACACTCATGAAGGGTGACGACTAAGACTAGGGGAAACTTTCGATGACTCCACTAAATTAGGGTCTATGGTTTACATGATGAATTGATGATGAACATACCTACATCGTTGATATGATTAGGCACAGTCACATAGATCTCCTCTTAGTTTCGAGAATAGTTCATTCTCTACTAAACAGGGGAAACCACGTGAAGGTGGAAGTTCTAATTATGCCCCCCCCGCTCACATCATTCTCAATTTCCCCATATTACCTAATTTGAAATTCTAAAGAACATGTATCATATACTATATTATACAAAATAAAAACATATAAAGATCATATAAAAGATATAAACACATACCTCTTCTTTTCAACAATTAAATATCAGTCATCTTCTTCTTCTTCATCTAGCTCAACATCTGTATCAGGATCTGGTTCAGAACTGATATTGGTGAAAGGATCATTCCTATCAACATCATCATCAACGCCATTTTTGCTACTATAGTTATCGATATCGTCAATGATATCGTCATCTCTTACATTTGGATGATCAACTTTTTCAACTTCTTCATCTGACACATCGACTAC
Organism: Picea engelmannii; assembly: GCA_009831015.1. NCBI lineage: Eukaryota > Viridiplantae > Streptophyta > Pinopsida > Pinales > Pinaceae > Picea > Picea engelmannii. The sequence goes on along the minus strand of ML778565.1, from coordinate 497,675 downwards.
ATGAGCCACCTGCTCCTGATCTGCATAATCATGATATTCTTCCTCATTATTATCTTCATCCTCAACTACATGATTGTACTTTACTGGTCTTCCTCTTGGATTATATCTAACAACGTATGACCAACCTGCATCACCAGGTACCTCTGAGTAAAATACTTGCTCACATTGACTTGGAAGAACATAAGGCTCTGTACGCGGTTCGCATGCCCTTGTATTAACCATGGTAAATCCATTATCATGCTCAATAATAGTTCTTTCAGGATCACGTTCATGCATTCGTAGCCTATACCATTTAACCTCAAACAAAACTATTTAAAGGAATTAAAATCACACTCAATTATATCCTCCAAATGGCCATAGTACCTATTCTCACTTTCTTCTGGATTTCTGTCACTTCTAGAGGAAATGTTGGTGACCTTAAACACTGCAGTTATCCCACAATTTGAGGTTTTCATCTTATCATCCAACGTTTTGATACGAAATTTACGACCATTACACTACATAGCCTTGTGATGTTTCAACTGCAACATGGAAAACAAGTAAAAAATACATTTCCAATTAATTATCCTCATATAGGACTTACTAAATATATATTTCAAAAATTAAACAAACCAAATACATTGATAAATTGGGAAAAAACTAGGAAAATGTGGGTAATAAATTTAACTTGCCTGTTTATCTTTTAAACCAAAGGCTAAATCAACTTCCCTTGATGTAAGATCAGGAAATTGATCTTGATGATGATGCACTATTTTAATCATCTTACTCACCCCTTCCCATGATAACCTACTGAAGTATTATTCAGTATATTCTATCCAATGCTCCATCCAATCAAGGTTGTTTGCAATGTATAAATGTAAAGCATCCCACTCTCGAGCAACTATATGATAGCATAACAATTTAATATCATTAATTAACTATTGTTAATAAAGGAATAGTTTAATAAATGTGTAATATATTAAATCTAAGTCAACATCTAGTAATACCTTTCACAGTCCTCATTTTACCTTTCCCCAATAGGACCTCCCCTTCAAATTTGTTGATGGAGTCGAGATGCCAAATGCAAGACACATTCATATTTTCTTCTAATTTAGGTAGATATTGACTAATATACACCATGCATTGATATACCATATATCCATCAACCATAGAACCCTCCGGATGTGCTCTTTATCTAACAAAAGCCTTTAGTGACTTCAAGTGCCTCTCCACCATCCACATCGACCTTGTGTGTACTGGTCCACATAATTCAATCTCCTAAACTTGGTGTATGAGGTAGTGTTCTTATGCATTGAAAAATGATGGAGGTAGATGCTGTTGCATTTGACACATTAGTCGGGGAATTTCTCTCTTCCAATACCTTATATATTCTTTATGGATTTCTTTTGATGATAGCCACCTACAAATGTCAGTGCAATAAAATAATATCAAGGCATATATAAATTTGCAAACAAAAGATAATATGTCAATAAGTTCCACTACAAATCACATAAGAAGTACATTTTCCTTATAAAACAATACTTACCTCATGTATTTGCCAAGTACATAAATAATTTGTTTTATGTTGTTGTCAAAGTCATCTGGGAGAGATAAAGGTAGAACATACTGTAACAAAAAGCAAATAATTATTATTTGTTTCCAAAAAATGTGTATTAATAAGGAAATATATTATAAACTACTAATTACCTTAATGAATGTATGCTAGTCATGTGTTTTAACCCCACCAAAATCACCTTTTTTCATTAAGATATTTTGTATGTTCGACGAAAACCCCGTCAGAAACCTAATTTTTCGAATGACCTCTTTTACAATATTGCTTTGTTGCTCCATCAATAACCAATGAAGACTAGTATTATGTTCACGACCATCACCATTAGAATTAATAATAACACTTTGCAATGCATGATTAGCTTCATCAATGTCACACCAAATTTTTCCAATTCTCTCTTTGTCAGTCCTTCCATCTAATATTCGCCATAACAATTCTATTATGTTCTTCCCGATATGCATTGTATCAAACAAATGAACTATTTGTAGGTTCTCGTAGTATGAAAATCTACTGAATTGCATCGGGTAACTTTTCATTCCTCGTGGAATCCCATTTGTGCCTTAATGACATTCATGAAACATCAAGATATTGAAATTAACAATAATTAATGGGACAAAATGAAATTAATACTAATGAAATTAACCAAAGATTTATATAATATGTCATACATAAACAATTTGCGTACCTTGACGATTTCTAATATATTCCAACTTCCATAGGTGAGGTGTCATTCTTCGTGGTTTTTTTCCATTTTCTTCTTTACCATTGAAATTTTCTTTGTTTGTAGTTCGATAACTATGGATCTTAGGCAGAAAGTGCCTATAGTCATCAAACACTTCCTTTCCTAAACTCCTTGAACGATGAGATTTTATCATCGGACCACAAACTGGGCATGCAAATTTACCCTTTGTTTGAAGACCCACAAGATATATGAATTAGGAAATCGTCAAATTAGAGTTACAATTTAAAATAATGCATGATTTTTTCAATAAATGTATATAATATTAAATCACAAAATAAAGTAACAATATACCACAAAAATGTGTTAACCCAGGAGCATCATGAATTGTCCATGCTATTATTCCATGGAATTGAAATCGTTTTTGCCCTATTGGTCTAGAGATGTCATACATAGTGACGCCAGCCCATAACTTCAACAACTCATCGATAAGAGGCTCAATATATACATTCATATCTTTAACTTGGTACCTACCTAATTGGTTCAACATATTGCATGATTAATTATACTTATCTAGATGTCGTTATATATAAAATAAATAATTACCATGCACGAAACAAATAAATTAAATATTTTGTCATACTTTAAAGCAAATAAAAGATAATTGAATACCTGGAACAATCATTGCCAACATTGTGTGTTCTCTCTTGATCAACATCCAAGGAGGAAGGTTATTTTTTATAACAAAAATAGGCCACACTGAGTACGTAGAACGAAGCTCTCCAAATGGATTGACACCATCAACTACCAACGAAAGTCTGACATTATGAGGTTCTTCTTTAAAAAATGGCCACTTTTCTTCGATGTAGTTTAATACAAAACCATCTGTAGGCATTCAAAGAACATCGTCTCAACTTTTGTTCTTTGCGTGGAAATCCATAAACTATGCTATACTTTGGCACCTGAACAACCGCTGGAAACGTGGAATTATCGAAATATAACGAAGAACTTTGCGAGGCACCTTCTTTGACACTTTATCAGTTCGATATCTACTCTATTTTACATTGTGGGAATTCATTTTCTAATGCATAGTGTCCATAATATATGATATGATCATTAGGACATGCATCAATAGCGTGATAGTCCATTCCAATCTCTTTCATAATCACAGATATTTCTCGATATGTGCATGGAAAAATATTTGACGTCGGTAATAGAACTTCACCTAACAATATACAAAATTATAAACAATAATTCAATGTAAACAATATTAATCATCAATATCTCATCCAATGTACTAATTTAGGAATTAGAAAACAGTAGCAATATAGGAAAAAATTGATCCTTTTAAGTATTTGTGAACATACAAGCATAAATAATTAACAAATTAAATACCTTAGTATCTGTGTGAGGCATGTGTTTGATAAACCATTCAAAACCTTCAGGTTCACCAACAACATAGCAGATAAAAGATTTGTTGTTGAGCCTTCATAAACAGGTTGACGTGACTTCTCGAGTAGAGGATCAACATCATGACTATCATCCTGGTTGTCCTCATCCATTGGAGCAAATGTGTCTTGGATCAATCTATGCATCTCATCTTCTTGATTTGAATCACTAACATTATCTCCATCCATATCATCATTAATAACTTGATCAATAGATTCAATATCCTGATCTCGAAGTTCATCACCCTGTAAAGGAGTATTTCTGCTAGTACTTGGAAAATAAATCTTTGGAGGTCGACATTTTGGGGGCATCATCTATATATTTAAAAACAACGCAGAAAAGTTAGTGTGTATAGAAAATATAAAAATCCCGATAACAAATATTACTAAAATTCATGACATACTGATTATTACAGAGAATACATTAAATATTGAATCCTCTTACCAAGGGACGATATTCATAACCACCTTCCGTGTGCCCCTTCTCCCTACAATGTCTTTGAGATGTTGTTATTAAAAGTATTTTTTTTTTGCAAGCTTCTGCAATCATAGCAAGGGAAATAAAATTTTCCATCGCCCCTTGCCTCTAATGCCTCTCTTAACCGAGCAAGTTTCCTGTCATTTTCGTTCATAGTGACAAATCCTTGTCCTGACAAGTAATTGTCTTACCTACACCATACCAAATAGTAAGTTGTCAAATTTTTATATTTTAGCTACTCCTTTCGATTATGATATGTTTATTTACAGTGACCTACAATCCTCACAAATATTTCTTCTAAGACATTTTGACATGCTTTTTTTATTATTATTATAGATTAACTATTAAGATAGATATGCTTCAATTTGTACTATAGAGTAGTGTGTACTGAATAACCATGGAAAATAATTACACACCATTTAATGAAAGTGGTCAAAATTTCTCAAACTTGAATCACTCGACACCATACACTAGCGTCTGAGTTGTTTTGTAGACAAAATGTCAATATTTGAAATTCACCACTAAAAAAAGAATGCCAATCACTTGTCATCCACAATTGGGTTGGGTTGGTTTAAATTATGACGTGTTGATTTGCATCTACATATGAGAAAGTTGAAACAAATATACTTTATTTATATTGGAAGACTATGGTATATAATCATAAGTTCATTTGTTAAAGGTGCTTAGTCATAAGCCAAGAAATTTAAAGGTGGCTAACCATAAGCTAATATGGTTAAAGGTGGTTAGTTAAAAGTGATTGTTATGTGCCTAATCACAACATAGATAACATCTTTATAATAAGGTCATATGTGTACAAATGTTTTCTTTATATAATAATGACATATATATCTAACATAAGTTTAGGGTTAGTGTTTATGTATCTTATTGTTATAAACATGAGTTTCCTCCCTATCTTATATATACCATAACTTATCATTTATCAATATAACAATCAAATTCAAGATTTAATTCATGGAGATTTCTTCCTTCATTTAATTGAATTAGTAAGTGCTAGCCAACCATTAGGTGTGAAAGTATCCCAACCACTATTGTCACTGTTATATTATTTTCAATTTATGCAAGTGTGATCCCTTTTGGGTACTAGGGATGTAACAAGTGGTATCAAAGCTTCAATCAAGCTTTGTTGGTGTTTTTTTGTTAGTTGTTAAAAATAAAAGAGAGAAGAAAATGACAATCAATTACTATCATTTCACCGATCAGGGTTGAGTTTCAAGAGCAATTCCATATCTTTATCAATGAAAAGAGAGAGACATTCTAGCTACAATTGAAGGAAAGAGGGTATGTGGATTCCATAAACCTAGAATATTATGGAATCCACATACCCTTTTCCATAGAATATACTAACTAGATTCAAAAAACAAAGATATGAAATATGGTACTACACATATAATATATTATCAAGGAAAAAACAAGCTACATGAAATTTGGACATTTGAACAAAAATTTACAAGTTAAATGAGTACATCAATAAAAAAAGACATACTAACCTTGCAAGTTCAAAATCCAAGCTATGTAGATCGAGAATTGGATTTTTTCAACCGGTGGGTAACGGAAAAAATAAACAACTCAAACAAAATCCAAGAACAGTGTCACAACTATAGCAATTGTGTCGCAAAGTCTCTTAAAGTTAGGTATATATAGATCAAATAGTCAACTAGCCGTTAACACCAACCAATGAGATAGGCAAAATTTTCGTCGCTATTGCCACGAAAGTTCATCGCAAGAGCGACGAAAATCGTGACTAGGTTAAAATAACCTATTTGTTGATATTACGACGAACTTTCATGGCAATAGTGATGAAAATCCCGCCCTGTTAAAAAAAAAAGATGAAACTAATGGAAACGTGGAAAATTTTTGTGGAGTAATCCGCCCATATGTACTAGTGCATGTGTCAAAAAAATCCAATATACAAACCTAAAATCATATATAAAAACATACCTTTCATCCCGTAACAACCCTGGTGCATAAGATCTCTACTCATCATACCTTTCTCAACTTCAACATCATCAAAATGGGTCCACTTAGAAACTGAGTTCACAGAGAAACTGGGTCCATATAGACTGCCACTGTCATTTTTTGGGTCATTTCTTTTGTCACTATCATTGATAATCAAACTAGGTCCACATAGAAACTAGTCCACACAAATATCCTAGGTCCACATGGGTCCACATATAAACCCCAACATTACTTCTTAAATTTATCTCGAACACCTATTTGGGACTAGTTTCTAGATTATTCACAAACCCTAACTTCCAACAAGTAAAACTCTGTACCTGTAATGAATCAATATTTGAAACTTGTACCCAATATTCTTTGATATCTTTAATGAAATTCCTCCAAGTTTCACTGCTTGATTTGTCACTGAAAAAGAGATATAGAGAAAATGGCAGACCTTCCTAAATTTTGACCTATTCTTGAGAGTGAACTTGTACAACATGTCACATGCTCAATATTTGATTTTTGATTTTAAAACTCACATAAAAAATACTATGGAATGTAATATTTTCAATGCAGTTGGTCTCATAGAAGTTGGATCCTCTATGAAGAAGTTATGACTATTTTACCTGGAACATTTGTTTGTGACTAGTTACAAGACTAGTAAAAAACCCTATCTTCCACAGATTGTATCTCCAAAAATACAATGACCCAGAAGATGAAATTCGTACCACAGGTACCTTGATATGTCTTCTCAATAGTCTCCAAGTTTCACTATATGAATAATTCTAGAAAACAATTTATAGCGAAAATGACAAGATGTACTTTAAAGAACATACCTTAGAACACATCATCACAAGACTTCATCTTCCCTTGGAATTTCTCCCTTCTTCAATTTATCTTCCCTCTAAAATTTGTTTCCACGCTTTTGCTAAGAGATCATAATATTTAATGGTAAATAACGATATTTATTTTACTCAAATGAGAGGCTCTTGATGGGTATTTATACTTTTCTAAGTACCTCCTTTTCTTGTCTTTAGGGATAACCTATAACTTCTTGTTTGAAACAACTTTTCTCCTTTACTTGAATTTAGGGCCAACTTGTAACTTCTTTGAACTTAAATACAAGGATTCTTGACTATAAATTTTGGATTCAAATTTAAGAGAGCATAACTTCTAAATTGTGAGAAACCACGCGACATGTCATCTACCATTGGAAACAACTTGACGAGGCCTATCGGATCATGGAGGTTTTGCATGCATTTACAATGTCCTTCATACTCTCTTCCTTGAACACAAAAATCTAAAAAGAATGCTATATTTCAGGAAAATGTTGGCATCATTGAACGCAATTGCTAACAACTTGTTGCATGTGGCCTAACTGAAGGTAGATCTTTGAGGCAGGTGGCCCTTGATGTGCAACTGATCTTTGAGAAGCTTATCTGAACTCAATCTGACATCTGGAAGTCTTCAATAGCTAAAAAATTCTCGTGACAACTAGTTCGCAGCACCTGCACTACAAACTGTCCCAAAACTATTAGTTCACAATGCCTTTGACAACACACGTTGCAAAATTTTCTCTAGGTGCGTTTTCACATTCAAAATTGATTTCAAGTGTTAAAACTTGCACAAAAAGCTGGGAAACCCTTTTATAACCTGCTACAATATTATGAAATATGAAGTAACCTTGGAATATTTCAGATGAATGTAGTAACAACAGTTTAAGACAAAAAAAATCATGCTCAAGGTTATAAGTCCGTATATAAAATAAACCATGGAAAAAATTTGATGTTGATGTAGAAATGATATCATGTCTTCATCTTTTCTTGGTGCTTGTTCTAGTATCCACACGAGCTAACATATTCAAATTTATTTTTTCTACCTGCTCCTTGAATGGTTGCAATTCTTCTTTCAACCTCCTGATTTCAGCTTGGCAAGCTCTTTTCTGCCTATACACATTCTTCAGCCGCCTATGTAGAGGTAAGGATATTTTATCCAAAAATATTGCTTTATCAATGGTTTCTTCATACAAATCTAAAGTATCCTTTATCTTGATTCGGGCCTCCATATTTTCCTCCTTCAATTTTTCATTTCCAACTCTTGTGTCTTTAAGTTGCCTCCTTAGTCTTTTGAAAGTAGGATTACTTTCCTAAGAAGGGGAGTTGATATCAATAATCTCTATTGGTTGCTTGGAAGGCTGAGTTTTATCCTTTTGCAGAGATGATCCTTTTGATGTACCCTCTTCCATAGGAATATGTTGCTTAGCTTTTGATCTGGTGAAAGGTCTTCTAGGATTGACTGCTTCTACAACAACATGTTGAGAAAATACAAGCTTCTTACCCTTCAGAATCCTTACTTTACATGATGATGTCTCCATAGATGTAAGTTCTTCCATAGGAGAAACTTCTCTATCAAGAGGTTGTGAGGGACCACCTTCAACTATTTTATCAGTAGACTGAATGGATTTATCCCTTCTAGTCATATTCCTCTTTTTAGTTGACTCCGAGTGCACAGTCTTCTCACCAGGAGTAGGTGTTTGTATTTTTTACTGTGGTGTGTGAGAAACATTTGGATGAAATCCTGATGCAACTAGGAAAACCTCCCAATCAATGTTGGTTTTCTTCAACTCTTCTAATACTATCATTTTGATTAAACCAGAGTGAAAGACACTAGTATCCACTTGCTTGGATTTAGCTTGGAATCTATCTGACATTTTCCCAATACTCCTGAACAGATAAAATGGTAGGTTCATGGACTCTTTCCCAATAAAGTGTAGTAGCAATCTGATATGGTATTGATAAACCATATTGAACCTCCCTTCACAAGTGAAATACCTCTGGATAACTATGAGAATTTTTTCAAAATACTCTAGCATATGACTTCTTTGCACTCCCTTGGATAGGTTGTCTCCTTGACATTCAAGTTTCATGAATTCCTTGGAAAATGTTGAATTCAAAGACATGGATTTAAACCATTTTTCACCATAAGCATGTATCTTTGTGGGTTTAGAAATAGATTGCTCTGAGACTTCAAACTCCAGTGCACCCACCTTAGTCTTTTTCCCATTGAAATTGAGTGCAAAATATTTAGCAACCTCAAGATGTCCTCTTTTCATTTTCTCACAAAAAACCAGGCATACCACTCTTTGAAATGCTTCCTTGAAAATTGGTTCAGAATTTATAAGCTGCAGGTCATGGGGCTCAACCCTCACAATTTCTCCTCCTTTGTGAACCTTCTTACCTTACCGATTTCCCATGATATATGTTTGAAAGCCATTTACCCTCTTATAACAATTGTTATCAGATGTATGATGAAAACAATAATATTTAGGTTTTTGATTTGAAATTTGAACAATTTAGGATTTACTAAATGAAATATTCTTGTACAACAACAATGTGAGAATGAAAGGACTGAAAGTAGGAGATGAGAGGAAAGAACAAAATCCTAAACTGGATGAGGTTGCAATCATGAAAAATTCATGGAAATTCTATGTAAAACAGAGGATTTGCAACACGATCCTTCAGTTTGCAGTGCATAGTCAGGTTTGCAGCACACAATCAAGTTTGCACTGCGCAATTTTAGACTAGGTTTTAAGGGGAGAGGTTTGTGAAATTCCCAATTTTGAAGAGGAAAATTACTTTGAAAAAGATAAAACCTCATATCTGAGTGAAATCACAGTCAGTGATGGTTTTTTAAAGTGAGAAAACAGAGGGTTCACAACGCCTTCAATGCACACACTTTGTAGCACTAACAAGAAAATGCAGTGGATAAGATCATGGCTGCAAGGACTAGTTGCAAATTGATCTTATTTGGCATAAAGCAAAAAAAACTTGGATCTACAAGGTTTGAGATACAAATATTATAGGTTTTTTATTTGAATTTCAGAAGTTCGCAACGCACATGCTATGCAACAATTTACAACTCGCAGAAAATCACAACAACTAGAATCTAGTCTAATAAGGCTTCAAACAACACAATTGATTGTTAAATAGGGTACCTAGTAATCTGAAGCTTCAAATTTTGTCTCATGAGTTAAACTGACAGTTCCTTGGAAGCATTTAATCCACCTTCATCTGCTATATGCAATCGCAGTGCCATAATTCTAACCAATTTACAACACACTATATTCAAATTGATAGACCTATTTCTTGAAACTGACTTGAAGAACACGATGAATTAAAGGCACTGAAAACAATAAGATATCCCTTGACACATTTCCAAAGCATAATGATGTGTGATTAGTGCATGGGGTAATTTCTTTATTCGATGTGAACTTTCAGGTGAGTTTGCAGCAAGTCGACTTGACACTTGATTTGACCCTCAAACAGATAAAAAACGACATAAGGAACCTTTGTACACCCCTTTGAGACAAGACACATGATAATGACGAGTTTTAATACCAAGGGTGTGCCCAATACTTACACTTATTTCTCTCATGATGATGAACACTATCATGACACCAAGACTCTTACATGGACTAAGGTCAAATTTATTTGCTCACGAAAGAATCAAACATAATTTATTGACATGATACATGACTCAAAACCTAAAATAGAAAGACCCTATGACTCAAACCTAGAAACTCAAAAAAAATGACCCATATACATGCTATATTCTAACATCTGGCTCCCCAGGGGATGGAGACCTCCCTGGGAGGCTCCAAGAACATTGTAGTTCTAGTGCCTTATCCATTGGGAAAGGAGTCATTATTAAAATAAAACAAATATAACTAAACAGACTGGTATTTAAAATGAAATGAAGCCCCCTGTGGCTTTTAGAAAAAGCACTTTTTGAGAAAATTCCCATTGACTAGGCCACCAGAAATTTCAACATCTTCCAAATTTTGCAGCTTAAAAATATTATTTTGCAAAACTTCAGAAATTTTAAAAGGACCAAGCCAAAGGGATTCAAATTTAACATGTTTTACTTTATCCTGCCTATGAGCATCCCACTTGAGTATGAGTTCTCCAAGCCGAAAATATTCCTTCTTCACATTTTTGTCAAAAATTTCTTTGATTTTTTGTTGATGACTTTGTGCTTTGTCAAACAAATGCTCTTTGGTTTGTTGTACTTCCACAAGTTGATGCATCCTCCTGATTAAGTCATCTGGTTCCCCTTCTTGATCTTGAATAAATTTTTCCATAGGTAAAGCTAACTGAGTAGGGAAAATAACTTTAGTTCCATAATCCAGCTGAAATGGTGTGGTGCCAATTGACCTTTTGGTGGTTACTCTGTCTAGCCAAAGGGAAAACTTCAACTTAGAATCCCATGACTTCTTATTGTCTTCCAACAAATTTCTGATAATTTTTAATAAGATTTTGTTGGAGGATTCTGCTAAGCGATTACCCTGAGGGTAATATGGAGTGGAGTGGATAAGTTGAATACCAAATTTTTCACAAAATTTCACCAGGGGCTTAGCTTTGAAAGCTGCTGTATTACCAATGACAATTTTATTTGGTCAACCAAACCTTGACAAAATGTCTTCCAAGAAACCAATAATTACTTGTGTGTTTCATTCCTCGTGGGAATGGATTCTATCCATTTGGTAAAGTAATCGGTAGCAGTCAGAATCCAACAATGTTGGCCACTTGAGGATGGATGAATTTCTCCAATCAAGTCTAATCACCATTGCTGGAAAGGGCCATATACCACTATGGGTTTCAGAAGCAAAGACTTGAGTTGATGTTTACCTGATAATTTCTGATATTTGTCACATGTTATGATCTTTGCATACACATCAGTGAATAAATTAGGCCAACAATGCCTAGCTCTGAGTATCTTATATGTTGTGGTTCTCGAAGTAATGACCTCCACATAAACTCCCATGAAATTCAAGCATAATTTGTTTTTCCTCCTATGGATCTAAACATCTCAAAAGAATCCTTGAAGGATCCTTCCAATATAGAATATGATCAACAATACAATATCTGATTACTTTAAGTTTCAGATATCTTGCCTTGGTTTTCTCAAGTCCAGTGGGAGGCTACAAATTTTGCAGGAAATAGATGATGTCTGCGTACCAACTGCATTCTTCCAATTTTGAGATGATTTGTAAGCTGCTATTATGAATATCAGATTGTTGATTTATATAGTTATTACTCATAAAACTTATTGCCAATGCCTTACAATTGGATTTAACTAGAAGTCTAGCCAAACCTTGACCTTTTACCAGCTTGGTGGGTTTCACCTCAAGTTCAAACTCTAAAATCTAGCAATCCACTTACTTCTTTTCCCATCTATATTAGGATGAATACGAATTTCTTTCACAAAACTTGAATAAACATAAGAAATGATTTTTGAATGAAGAACATATACCCTGGAATCCTTAAGAGCTTTGACTAAAGCATAAGCTTGTTTCTCCATAATATCATACCCGACTTCAGCATCTCTCAAGGCCCCACTGAAAAAATAGATAGGTTTCTCCATTCCATCTGAATTCTTCTGAATAAGGAAATCAACTAGTGTATCATTGGAGGCAAAAGAAAAAAATCAAAAATTCCTTTGAGCAGTCAGGACTGATCAACACAGAAGCATCAACCGATGCTTTCTTTATTTGCTGAAAAGAGCTCCTAGCTTATGGTGTCCATTTTACTTCATTTCCTTTTCTCAACATGACAATGATGAATTTCACTAACTCAACAAAGTTATATATAAATCTCTCTAAAAAGTTTATCTTACCTAAGAAGGACTGAATTTCTTTCTTGGACCTTGGAAGAGAAAGGGTTTTGATAACCTCTACTCTATTTGGGTCAATATTTACTCCTTCAGCTGAGACAATGTGTCCTAACAACTTACCTCTCTTCATGGAAAAAAGAGAATTTTTGGGATTGAGGGACAACCCATACTTTATCACTTCAAAAACACCTTCTTTAAATGTTGGTAATGCTTTTGATCAGACTTGGAAAACATTGTAATATCATCCAAATAGATAACCACAAACTTGTCTTTATCTCCAATAAATGCAATGTCCATTGCACGTTGGAAAGTTTCCCCTGCATTCATAAGACCAAATGACATCTAGGAATACATGAATGTCCCCCAAGGAGTGGTGAATGATATATTTTCTCTATCCTTTGGTAACACAAAAATCTAATTGCAGCCCGAAAACCCATCAATCACTGAAATCCTTACTGAGCTTGTCACCCTTTGCAAGATATGTTCCATTTTGGGTAAAGGGTAGTTGTCCTTTCTACAACACCTATTTAAATCCTTGAAATCAACACAAAGCCTGATCTCACCATTCTTCTTTCTGACAGGGACCAAATTAGCTACCCAATCCCAATACCTCAGAGGTATAATGATTTGGGCATCAAACAACTTCTTGACCTCTTTTTCCATAATAGGCAATAACATTGGGTTAATCTGCCTGAGCTTCTGTCTAAAAGGTTTGGTGTCATATTTCAATGGTATCCTATACTCGATGATTCTAGTATCATAAGTCTCTAGGTATTCATACTTCCATGCAAAAACATCAGAAAATTCTTTCAACAATTTGACATATTCAGTCCTTTGATTTTCTGATAGACTACATGACTACTTAACATATTTGGGTTCTTCTTCAGTGCCTAAATTACAGTCTATCGGATCTGCATTTTCTTTAGAACCACTCACCTTCACAACAACATCATTATTATCAAGCAATATTTCCAAAGGAACCAATCCTTTAGGAATGTGATTGCTAGGAAACTGAACAATTTTATGATATGCAATTTTGTTCAGAAATTTATCAGCATGTAGATTTTTATCATCATTTGAATCTTGGTCAATATGAAGAGTAGAAAATTCATCCACTATTTCCAAAACCCTTTTTATTTCTTGATCATATTCAAAAAATTTCCAATGCTTGGCATTATCAGGTATAATAGGTCTGTATTTCACCTCAATATTATACTTAGGTTTTGGAGGTAGTGGAATTTTAAAATTGTTGGTAGAAACAACTAAGGAATCAACCAATGTATTAGCTTCTCTGGGAACAAAAGATATGTTGAAGGATGAGAAGAAGTTATCAATGAGGTCCCAAACCTCATTCCTATAAGATTTCAGTCTAGGATGTTTTTTTTTGATAGATATTTATGACTTGATGCACAATCAGTTCTGCATCTCCAAACATTGACAGTGCCTCAATTTTCATGTCCTTTGCAACTCTAAGCCCCTAAACTAAGGCTTCATATTTTGCAACATTATTTGTTGTTTCAAATTCAAGACCGAAGGACAAATTTTTGACATCCTGAGAGGGAGAAATGAACACTACCCCAACACCAACACTATCCTTGGAGGATGCACCATCAAAATACATCTTCCACATTTGAACACCCTGTCTAGTTATTTCACATTTTGTTGATGATTGATTTTTGATCTCTAAGGGTGACTGGGGAGACTTAGTAAGATGAAGAATACTAGACCCCAAATCAGTATCAACAACATAGATGGGATGGTTTGTTGGGTTTCTCCCATCACTTATGATGTATGCTAGCTAAGCTTCTCTATACAGTCTCATGTGTTCACCCCCAAAGACTGGTATGGTAGCATAAGAAAGATCCATTTGTAAAGTTCCTCCTAACCTCTTAATCCATGATCTAGACAACAAAATACCAAATTTGTGGGGTGTATCTGCAACTACAATGTCCATGAATATGTTTTTCATAGTTAATTGGAAAAGTGTGACAACTAGATCTTTAATAACTCCAATACATTTTACTTTTATTGAGTCAAAAGAATACAAGTCATGATAATATTTAGTAATTTCCAGACCCAATTCATCCATGAAATCCTTAGGAATTAAGTTATGGGATGCACCCGAATCCATAAGATAATTGTGCAAAATCTTGTCATGCACATTCAAAGAAATGTAAAATGGGGGAGAGTAATAATCTCTACCTTCTACCAGTAGTCCTAATATAACTGCAGGCTTCTCATCCTGCAAGTTAACTGAATCTGATGAAGGGGGATAAGATTAAGGCTGCAACATTTTTGAGATGGATTTATTATAGTCTTCATTTTTCATCAATTCTCGGAGTGGGACATGAATCTTGATTTTTTGGATTTCGTTCTCAAAATTAAAATAAGAGTGGGGTTTTTGTATTTCCTTTACCTCTTGAACATGAGCCTTGATAATGGGCTGATTTTTTTGTTCTCCTATCTCTTTATTTGGTGCAGATACATGCTTTGAAGGAGTATCTGACTTTTTTGGCTGAGTAGATGCACTTGGTTTTCCATCCTTCTATTTTGATCTCAGATTATACTTGTTTTGAGCTTCATTAACTTTTTCTCCTTTACTTAACTCATTCAACTGATTGCACATTAAAGACTCTTCATAAGAAGTCTGGGTTAAATGAGGATAGGCAGTTGTATCCTCTAAACAATTAATTTCTTGGCCTTCATCCTCATTATTTCCTTCTTCATCATCAACCAAATTGTTCTGTAGAGGAGTTTGAAATTTTTTATCCTCTCGATTTCTCCGATCTCTCTGCAGAATATGAGGTGTATTGTTTGACCTTCCAAACTGATTTATGTTTCCAAAGTCTTGAAGATTTCTATTAACTTGTCTCCCTTCAAGATTTAACCTTTCCATCTCTACAGATAATGAATTAACCAACTTTGTCAATTCATCAACCTTGGGATCAATACCTCAAGCATCTGAAGATGAGGCTTTTGTTTTATGTTTTCTCCTATCTCTATCAGACCTGCCCCTCAACGTATCTACTACTAGAATATTTGATTCAACCTCCAGTGCAAAATCTTGCATATGGGCCAAGGTTGTAGACCTTATTTCTGTCAACAAAAGACATAATTCTAGGTCAAAAGCACTTGCATAAGTTATTTTAGCAAAGGTATCAGTGGGTTTAATATCAATAGGATTTTTTTTGTACATCTTGTTAAATATTTTTGATAAATCTGACACAGATTTTCCCTCTTTCTTTTTGAGAGCCCCAAATTCTGTAATGTAATACAAGAAATATTTTTTGTCACCCCAATGCCTTAGAAAGGCATCATCCAGAGCCTCAATTCCAACTATTGATCCATGGGCTAAACTTCTAAACCACTTCCGGGCTTATCCATCTAGGCTTTACACAAAGATTCTCATCCAGACATCTTCATTTTCAATATTCAAATTATCTGCATAACTGTAAAATGCAGCAAGATGTTCTTCTAGAGTAATATCTTCTTCTCCAGTAAATTTATGCATGTATTTAAGGTAATCCCCTATTGGGAGAGAATTCATAGGTTGAGGAAGCACTAAAGGTGCATACCTAGCAGCCATAATAGCTTCCATTTTGTTTTGAGGAGGATTAATTGTTGCCATTTGATTTGGAAAAGGAGGACTTTGAATCTTGGGAGAAGTAAGAGGTGATTTTGCAGGTGAAAATGCAATCTATATAATAGGAGGTTTTCCAAAAGGAGGAGTATGAGGTGAAGAAGATTCAGACTTAATAGAAGCTGGCTTGGACTTGGGTATAACTGAGGAGATTTCAACAGAAAGTGAGGTTCCTTCTTCTTTAGTTACAGGAAATTTAAATGAATGAGGAGTTGGGGAACCTAAGAAAGGAAAATATTCCAAACTTTCAAGTCTAAACCACTTAACAATTTCAGGAGATGCAAGAAAATCAAATATTTCTAAATTTTCTTCTTTCAATTCAGGAGAAAAAGGTGTGTATTCAACAGGAAAATTTTCTAATTCTGACTTTAGAGGAGTTTCAACTATAGGTAAATGAGGAATATCAGAAACAAAAATTGGTGTATGGAAAATAGAGTTTGGTAGGTCTTCATAAATACCTGAATATTTAGAAGAAGAGGCTCCTTGCAAATATTTTCCCTTCCTAGTGATTTTTTTTGGATAAGGTTCAAGTGTAGCTAGAGGTGACTGTGGGTTAGCCCTCGTATACCTTCTCTCAGAAGCCATACCTGAACTTTGGAGTCGCTAGGTGTACTATGCAGTCATTCTGTTTACTGATTTCTGTACACCAACAAAATAAATAGTGTCCTTGTCGTACAACTCAGGGAATTATCTTCAATTTGCCTCCCCAACAACGACGCCAAAAATGTTAGCACTAGAAGTCTCACCTAGACTATTGTAGGTGTGATCCTAATATCCATCAAAAAAATTTGTAGGTTTGTTAAAGATAAAAATGTTTTAAATATGTAGCAAATGGGTGAGATACTCAGTTAATAATATAAACACAAAACCTCCATGAAATACACACCAACAAGAAAGGCTTTGGATATCTTCATATCTATGTTTAGAGATATCAAATGGGAAGATGAAAGACTTAGCAGGAAATCTGAGATACATGCATCAGGTTACATCAGGTAGTTCTGAAACACATATAGCATAAATCTCATTGAATAAGAAACTCCTAATCAACAAGACAACACTTTGATAGTACTTGCATCAATTACAAACAATAAATCATTTATTGTAGTAAGGAACAAGCATAAGGATGAATCCTTTATCAACAACTAGCATCAAAGTGAGATAGAAACACATATTTGACAGTAGGAAAGGAAACTGATCATTAACTATTAAATATTATTGAATCTCATACATACAATATGGAAACTCTGTTACAGTTGAAAAAATAAAGATAAGAGTCTCATTGTCTAACCATTCGAACCTCCTCATAGAGTTAAAATACATATTAAATAACAAAACATCCAAAAATCTCTCTAGAATATGCCACCTAGATTCTACATAGGATAATGTGCCCAAGAGAGGCATGGCACCAAGTACACAGCATAAATATAACAAGAATGGTATATTTCAAGAAAATGTTGGCATCAATGAACGCAACTGCTGACAACTTGTTGCATGTGGCCTAACTGAAGGTAGATCTTTGAGGCAGGTGGACGTTGATGTGCGACTGATCTTTGAGGAAATTATTCGAACTCAATATGACAACTGGAAGTATTCATTAGCTCAAAAATTATCGTGACAACGAATTCAAAACACCTGAGCTACAAACTGTCCCAAAACTATCAGTTCACAACACCTTTGATAACACACACTGCAACTTTCCTGTAGGTACGCTTTCACATTAAAAATAGATTTCAAGTGTTAAAAATTGCACAAAAATCTGGGAAACCCTTTTAGAACTTGCTACAATCTTCTTAAACATGAAGTAACCTTAGCAGAAGTCAGATGAATATAGTAACAACAATTTAAGACAAAAAAAATCATGCTCAGGGTTATAAGTCTGTATATAAAATAAATCATGGAAAAAAGTTTATGCTGATGTAGAAATGATATCCTGTCTTCATCTTTTCCTGGTGCTTCTTCTAGTAGCCACACGAGCTAACAAATCCAAATTTCCTTTTGCTACCTTCTCCTTGAATGGTTGCAATTATGCTTTCAACATCCTTATTTCAACTTGGCAAGCTCTTTTATGCATATACACATTTTTCATCTACCTATGCAGAGGTAAGGATATTTTAGCCAAATATCTTGCTTTATCAGTGGTTTCTTCATACAAATCTAAAGTATCCTTCAACTTGATTCGAGCCTCCATATTTTCCTCCTTCAATTTTTCATTTTCAGCTCTTGTATCTTTAAGTTTCCTCCCGAGTCTTTTGAAAGTAGGATTACTTTCCTAAGAAGGGGAGTTGATCTTAATAATCTCCATTGGCTGCTTGGAAGGCTGAGTTTTATCCTTTTGTTGAGATGAGGCTTTTGATGTACCCTCTTCCATAGGAATATGCTTCTTAGTTGTTTATCTGGTGAAAGGTCTTCTAGGCTTGACCGCTTCTACAACAACAGGTGGGGAAAAGACAAGCTTTTTACCCTTCAAACTCCTTACTTTACTTGATGATGTCTCCATAGGTGTAAGTTTTGCCACAAGAGAAACTTCTCTATCGGGATGTTGTCAGGGACCACCTTCAACTATTTTATCAGTAGTCTGAATGGATTTATCCCTTCTGGTCATCTTTATGTTTTTACTTGACTCTGAGTGCACACTATTCTCAAGAGGAGTAGGTAGTTGTCTTTTTTACTGTGGTGCATGAGAAACATCTGGATGAAAGCCTGATGCAACTAGGAAAACCTCCCAATCGATGTTGGTTTTATTCAACTCTTATAATACTAGCATTTTGATTAAACCATAGTGAAAGACACTAGTATCCACTTGCTTGGATTTATCTTGGACACTATCTGACATTTTCCCAATACTCTTGAATAGATAAAAGGGTAGCTTCATGGACTCTTTCCCAGTAAAGTGTAGTAGCAATCTGATATGATGTTTATAAACCATATTGAACCTCCCTTCACAAGTGAAATACCTCTGGATAACTCTAAGAATTTTATCAAAATACTCTAGCATATGACTTCTTGGCACTCGCTTGGATAGGTTGTCTCCTTGATATTCAGGTTTCAAGAATTCCTTGGAAAATGTAGAATTCAAAGACATGGATTTAAACCATTTTTCACCATAAGTAGGTATCTCTGTGGCAGTAGAAATAGATTGCTCTGAGACTTCAAACTCCAATGCACCCACCTTAGTCTTTGTCCCACTGAAATTGAGTGAAAATTGTTTATTAATCTCAGGATGTCCTCTTTGAATTTTCTCACAAAAAACTAGGCAACCCACTTTTTGAATGCTTCCTTGAAAAATGGTTCAGAATTTATAAGCTGCAGGTCACGGGGCTCAGCCCTGACAATTTCTCCTCCTTTGTGAACATTATTACCTTGTTGATTTTCCATGATAGTTGTTTGAAAAACCTTTACCCTCTTATAATGGTTGTTATCAAATGTATGATGAAAACAAGATTATTTAGGGTTTTGATTTGAAATTTGCACAATTTAGGATTTACTAAATGAAATATTCATGTACAACAACAATGTGAGAATGAAAGGAATGCAAGTAGGAGATGAGAGGAAAGAAAAAAATCCTAAACTGGATGAGGCTGCAATCAGGAAAAATTCATGGTAATTTTGTGTAAAACAGAGGATTCACAACGCAATCCTTTAGTTTGCAGCGCATAGTCAGTTTTGCAGGGCACAATCGAGTTTGCAGCGCACAATTTTAGACTAGGTTTTAATGGGAGAGGTTTGCAAAATTACGAAGTCTGAAAAGGAAAATGACTTTGAAAAAGATAAAACCTCAGACCTAAGTGAAATCATAGTCCGTGAGGGATTTTTCAAGTGAGAAAACAGAGGGTTCACAGTGCCTTCAATGCACACAATTTGTAGCAATAACAAGAAAATGTAGTGGATAAGGTCATGGCTGGAAGAACTAGTTGGAAATTGTTCTTATTTTTCATAAAGAAAAAAAAAATTGGATCTGCAAGGTTTGAGATACAAATACTATAGGTTTTTTATTTGAATTTAAGAAGTTCGCAGTGCACATGCTATGCAACAGTTTGTAGTGTGCAAAAAATCACAACGACTAGAATCCAGTCTAATAAACTTCAGACAACGCAATTGATTGTTAAACATGGTACCTAGTAATATGAAGCTTCAAATGTTGTCTCACGAGTTAAACCTCACGAGTTAAACTGGCAGTTCCTTGGAAGCATTTAATCCACCTTCATCTACTATAGGCAATTCACAACACCATAATTCAAACCAATTTAGAGTGCGCTATATTCAAATTGATAGACCTGTTTCTTGAAACCGACTTGAAGAACATGATCAATTAAATGAACTGAAAACAATAAGATATCCCTGGACACTTTTCCAAAGCATAATGATGCGTGATTAGTGCATGTGGTACTTTCTTGATTCGTTGTGAACTTTCAGGTGAGTTTGTAACAAGTCAACTTGACACTTGATTTGACCCTCAAACGGTTAACAAACGACATAAGGAACCTTTGTACACCCCTTTGAGACAAGACACATAATAATGATGAGTTTTAAGACAAAGGGTATGACCAACACTTACCTCTATTTCTCTCATGATCATGAACACTATCATGACACCAAGACTCTTACATGGACTAAGGTCAAATTTATTTGCTCATGAAAGAATCAAACATAAATTATTGACATAAGACATGACTCAAAACCTAAAATAAAAGACCCTATGAATCAAACCTAGAAACTCAAAACATTTGACCCCTATATGTGCTATGTGCTAACACATTCTTTACCCAAAGTAGCTTTGCGCAGAGGTGAGAAATCAAGAATGCGAACCTGTGATGACATCGTTGAAGGAGATTTCCAAGACTCATAACTCGCTCAAATGATGTCGGATTTGAGTATCGTCTCTTGCACCTCGAAGAGTGCTGAGAGGTGCTTCCAACGAGTTGAGTAACCATGTTATTCAAGCATTCCATCCATGTAACGACTGATAAAGCAAGTTTGGGAAAGAAACCCCTTGGTGATTTGTTTTCGTACTTTCGGGCATCGAATTTTGATTCCATGAGTTGCATTGGAATCGTAACGATGAAAATAACACATTTGACATATTTCGGTGATGAAAATTTCACTTTGATGAAAGCCAAAAAATTGCAATCAAAGGCATTTTTTAATGGAAGTTTGGGTCTTGTTTTCGTTGTTGCTTCACCCAAATTAGATTATGTAAGTTCCGATGTGATATGTGATGTATAGAATCTTAATTCATCCATTGAAATAGAGGTGATGTGTCAGTAGCACATAATTATAAACCCTAAAAAAAAAAAATTGGTGTTTGGGGCGCTCAACATGACTCAAGAGCTGGGAGGATCGATTTTCCTTTAAGATGCATTTCAGAACCAATGCAATACATAAAGATGTTGTGGTTAACTCATATGATGATAGATGACACATTCACAATAAATATTTAGTCATAACTTCAATAAATGCAAAGTAAACAAGCTAGTATGGCATATACGATTAAAGTTGCCATCGACACATACATGTTTGATTGTGACCTTTGATCACGAAGCAGATTAGACCCGATAGGTATCAGTTAGTCACCTAAAAGGTTTAGGAGACTGAATGACGGGTGTGGAAAGAAGGATCTGAGTTGGGAGAAGGATAAGATAGGTCTCAATACGAAGGCGTGTCTTGTTGACTAGGTCAACGTTGACGAGAGAAAGAAGATCATTGTAGATGTTCTTAGGCTCGATGAAAGGTCGACGTCCTTTTACTAGCGCATTGATGAAAGAAGAGGAAAACTCATCAATCTAGCAGTGCATCGACGAGGGAGAGATGAACCTCACAGATATGAAGTGTATCGAAGAAAAAGGGAGGAGCATTGTCGATATGTGATGCATCGACGAAAGTGGAAGGAAGTTAGAAGATGAAATCCATGCACGTGGCTAAGATAATCATGTGAACATTACCGATGTGTTGACGTTGATCACACGAACTTCGTCGGTGATAAAGATGTGTGTCAATGAATTTTATTGGAAGCGCATTAGCCAAGTTCAAAGGAAGGTGGTCTATGTATCAACGAAGAAATCATTGGTACACCAATGTGTAGGTGGAAGAAAGGATGCGTTCATTGGTATGCTATGTATCAAGGTAGGAAGAGAGAACTCATTGAAGTGCGGATCGACAGGTTGAAGTGATCTGAAGAAAAAATGGAAATGGTAAGGTAGGAAAAGAGGGAGGGAAACTCGGGATCAACCATTTGCACGAGAGAGTGAGTGTGAGGATTCTAGTAGGAAGTTTTGAAGGGGGGGGCAATTTATTCTCTTAGAAATACAGTAAGAGAAGAAAATTGGGAGGTTTTTGTACATACACAACAAATGGTAACAGACTGGGTGAAGACAAAATCTTTGCTAGTCTTTCTTAACTGATAAGGAGAAAATATAGAGGGTCATAAAATTAATTTTAAGTTCAAATTTTTTAGAAATAATGCGCAACATTTACCTGAAAGATTCCATCGTGGTGGGATCACTAGGGATGCTTGCATATTGGCTAATGGAGCTCGTCTACTATACATAGAGGATGAGTTATGATGAGATTTATTTCTTTAAATTGCGTCTACAAGTCGGGTTGGTATCTCCATCATGAGGTTGATATAGTTTTGGGATAACTAAATATTTTTCACTAGGTGTGTATGGCGATGCTTGCATATCGACTAGTGGAGCTCGTCTGTTGTACATAGAGGACGCGTTATGATGAGATTTATTTCTTTAAATTGCGTCTACGATTCAGGTTGGTATCTCCATCATGAGGTTGATATAGGTTTAGGATAAATAAATATTTTTCACTAGGTACGTATATATATATTATAGGTGTTGCTCCATTGCTTGCGAGCATCCATAGCTCTGATGGAGTCACCATGGAGTCACAAACTTTGCTCTATTGTCAGCGAGCATCCATAGCCCTGAAAAACATATTTTCTTGTCCCTTATTTTGGTCAAACTTTCCTTTCCATTCCTTCCCAGTTAATTTAGTGCATGCTTAATAGTCAATGGATGGAGAAAGCGGTGGCCTTTTTAGCCTAATAGGAGATGAATGCCAACTATTGAGATTTATTTGAATATTGTCTACACCTGGATACATAAAGATATCCCTTTTGATTTTAAGCCTTTAGATTTTAACACTTCACCCTTCACGTGAGAAACTACTTAGTGTGTGGAAGTTTCCCCTGTTACATAGGATCTACTCACCAACCAATATGCAAGCATGATTGTTGATTAAGCACTATGTTCAATCATGGTTAGATTGTTGTCACAATATTTTGAAACAATCATGATTCATATTCAACCAACGATCAGTAATTCTACTCATGAACTAGGAAAGAGATGCAACCTTATTCATGTTGGTTTCCAGTGCAAAGGTGCTTCTTGTGAAAGTCAAACTGAGGTGAGAGGCCTATATGTCAGTAGATACAAATAGGAAATATGAGACAAACATGAATGTCTCTAAAGAAAGAGATGATGAGGAAAGAAATAGAAGAGGATGTGTATTCAGGATTAGAGATGAACTTGGCCCAAGACCCTACTGCAACTGAAAAAGAAATCTTGGATAAAAGATGACCAAATATATGTAGTCAACAAAGAAGATAAACTGAAAAAGAGATTTGGAATGTAAGTGTTTCTAGTAGCTTCGAGGACGTTCATGCATCCCAACTAGCTAGAAGTTTGTAGCCTCTTGATAAGACTAATCCATGTGAAATCTTATACGCATGTTATTTCATTTAGATGGGTTTCCGTGTTGGCGTTGACTGAGAATTGCATTCTTCATAATGATTTTCTGAAAGCTTCCATTTCACTTTTGCAACCTCGTGCTTCAAGGGGACAAGGGTTGGCCAGAACTCCAATATGTTGTCCATTAGATTTATCTACTTTGGCCTTGCAAGATCTTCATTTCCTCTCCACTTCTTCCAACTCCAAAACTTATGCTACAACACGATATGTTCAATTAATCATAGTTCTGATTGTGCAAGTGCAATTTTCATGAAATTCACCAAATACGTGAGTCTTCTTTAAACATTTTCATTCCTTTTTCAAGTGGATATATCTTTCCCTAATCAAAATATATTTGGAAATATTCCCTTTTGGAAACAAATGACTATAGCTATGACGATCACCAGTTTTTCCTAAGGAAACATGTTTGTGAGCTATTTGGTTGGCCAATATCTACAAGATTAGGTATCATTAGGGGGGGGACTGAAACTTGATGCTTTGTTCCTTAGGGTGTATGCTAGATGCAAAGTACATTATTACTTTTCCACATGATTGGAAACGAATGAATGCACCATAATTATCGGGCACACCCTCCATCATAGAGAAATAAACACTTCAATGAATTTTTCTCAACAGACACCATCCCGAGTAAGGCTATGAACAACCAAATGTAATTTCTTTAACCTGGTTTCTATCTTGGCCAAGCTAGAAAATAGACTACTCCTATTCCTACTCTATCCAACACTCGTTGAAGAGGGATAAGTGAAAGAATAATTCTAGTGTATCCAATCAATTAACTCCAAACCTGCAACCATGTGTCTATCAAAGTGAGCAGTAGAAAATGGAGAAGTAAGGGAAACAAGATGGGAAGGATTGATTCAAGCAAGTCCCCACCCAACAAGTTGAATTTGAGGGTGTTATGATTCATAATACATGTATACATGGTAGCATTCCTCCAACCAAGATTCAGTTCCATCATAAAATTTACAATGATTATCAAAGGGTTGTTGGAAGGAAAACAAAATTGAGTGACATACCTGATGAGACCTATAAATGGAATTTGTGCGTAATGTGCTTTGTGGGAGAGTCTCAAAGTGGGTGGAATCATTCATTCCAGGGGTCGAAGTAAGAGAGTGGGCACATGATATTATCATCGGTTGTAATTGGAGGATCTCATTGTCTAAGCAAATCCCCCTAGGTCCACATTTTACATACCTCACATGTTGAGAGGAAAGATGATATCTCATTGTTTGAGAAAAACGTTGAGCGAAATATGAATCCAAGCTTTCTACTATGAAATCAACAAAATCATAAGAGGAGTGTTGGAGGATTAAGATAGAATCCAAGGATGAGTGATGCATCTACCCCTAAGGATTAATAGGTAATTCTAGAGCAGATTTAGGTGATGGTGTCTCTTGGATCAACTCGATATTTCCTATGCTTCGTATGGTGATGGGTTGTATATTTGATGTGATTTCTTCATGGGGATCCACAAACTCATTATGCTTTGTGTATCTTACATTTTATGTGATTAACATCTGTGCATCAAGATCAGAAGTTTCAGATT
This sequence comes from Picea engelmannii, assembly GCA_009831015.1. Lineage (NCBI taxonomy): Eukaryota > Viridiplantae > Streptophyta > Pinopsida > Pinales > Pinaceae > Picea > Picea engelmannii. Next base: position 471,947 of record ML778565.1, on the reverse strand, counting down.
GCATAGGATCAACAAATGATAGGTTAGTACTCACATTCAATCCTAGAATAAAAAAATAGTCTTAAAAAATAGAATCACCATGATCAGATTGCGATTTACTCTGTTCTGTGAATGGAAAAGGAATTAGAACTTCGTGCATCCTGGATGGACTATCATGAAGAATGACTTCTTGATTGGTTACAACTTGAAGATATTGATGTTCTGATTTATCATTCAGTTTTCCGTTGTAAGAAAAGTTTACAGGTTGAACATCATGATAAATAGGTGGGTGCTCATGTGAGTGATTAGCTTCAAACGTATTTGTATGGAGAGAATGAAGATCTTTAGATTCTGAAAATGACGAGATTTATTCAATATGATATTTGTCATAGATCGAAGTATGTTCATAATTTTATGAAGGGGAGACAATAGATGGTTCACACTCTGGGGTTAAGGGTTTTGATATTTCTGGTATGAATTCTGCCATAGTTGTGACAAAGTGTTGGTCAGATATTATGTATCATGTATCCTTCGTGGTCAAACCTGAATTTTGTGAATGAGAGATGGTTTGATCATCCAGATCACACCCTTTAGAAATAGAGACAAGATATGAAAACCACTTAAGGATTTGTTGGTTTGATGGTTTGTCATTTTCAGGAAATCTACAATAAATCTACATAACTCTTATAAATAATTTATCCACAAATTCATTTTTGAGTCTACGAATTTCTGCAAGTTTATCCAAGAGTTCTTCATAGACATTATCTTCATGAGCAACGATAAAAATTTCCATAAATTATTTTCAACCATGTATATATTTCACTGGCAATGTCCTAAACCAGGCTTTAATATGCCCTTCTAATGTGAGGATGAATAGTCAACATGTTTCATTGTCATGAACAATCTTCAGATTTCATCTAGTGATGTCAAATTGACTAAGTTGTGTGAGTGCAGAGACATGCTCTTCACCATCGAATTTTGGGTTTGACAAGAGATTAATTGTCTCATTTGAGATGTTGTGGTTGGTCTCGGAAGACTCAAAGAGTTATCCCATACAAGGGTACGGAGAGGATCCATGGGCTCATTAATAGTTAATGAAATTGCTCCACATGGGCAGGCTTATCATCCTTCCTTCCTTGTAGCATCATTTCTATTGACGGGTGCAAAATCGCCCTTTGTCAACAACATGAGTTACCCTTGGTAAGAATTCCCAATTAGACCTCTCACCATTTGGAATAGGGAACCCATACAAATTCTAACCCGACAACCATTTTTGGTTTTGGTTTTACCGGTTGTGGCTCGGTCCACCGATGAAGGTTAATGATGGATGGTTATGCAAATAAAAGATGTAGATGAAGACTATGTAAATTCATGAAATAAATCTAATCTACTTATAATCTATCATGTCCTAGCTAGGATCAAATTATCGTAAGTGAATGAGTTGTAATGAAGCTAAACTCTATTTAAGAACCCACTCAGATAACTTTCATGAAGGTGCAAAGTTAGAAACACACGTATAGACTTACATAACCAGAAAAATATAAATCATATCTATGCATACATCAACAACTCATGTACTCAAGGCATATAATATAAGAAAGAGTAACAAAACTGTAAGAATAACATAGATTGTATCAGAATAGTCTATAAACAAACATGTCCTTACAACCCATGTGAACATCATATATTTTGCTTGAAATAGTTCACAACAAAACAACAACACTTGCGAGTTTTTCTCTCTATCAAAAGTTGACACTGAGGGCTTCTCAATATTAACAGTTTTAACAATAGTACATCAAAGCTTCAAGGAATGGCTTCTCAATTTTAGTTCACATTGTCTTCCCAAAATAGTGCAGAAATGTACAATGTTTGAAGAGCCAAACAAACCCTTTCTTTAGGTACAATCCTAGTATTTATAGAGGCACAATATGACTCTTGGCCTTCCGCCTACCCCCGTGACATTTCATTTACCAGCCTTTGTCTTTACTCCCTTTGTGATGTTGATCATCATAGAGTTCAAATTCCCTCTTCAACCATTTGAGATTGATTCTCTTTGTTGCTTCCTACTGCTGGGACAATTGATATCGTTGTTAATGTTCTATATTCCTTGGTTGTAAATCGCATTGCGAGGACGTGGAGCATGACCTCCTCTAGACATTTCGACATTGGTACATAAACTATTAAAACCAATCATTTAGATCCAAACAACTTAAATATTAATTTACCAAGAGTTAGTGTATGTTTCCTTGATTTTGGTTTTAGGTTCATCTTCTCATGACCGAGGCGTTGTGTTATCCATGGTTGTTGACAAGGTGCCAGATATTAATCATGAAAAATGAAGACAATTGGTTGGCAAGTGGTCGAGTTCCAAGCATGACCATGACCATTGGGTATCACTGGTGTTGATGTTAAGAATCACTCTGATGATGATCGACGATCATCCTCTAAAGTGATCTTGTATTGCACGGGAGTACTTTGTTTTAACTCGTCCGGGTATAATGGTACTCGTAATATTAACTTCTCCGATTGAGTTGGTATTTCGTTGTGCTTCTCCATGTTCGTGGACTGTCATCGTTTGTTTCCTTGCCGATCATGAGTTTATTTGGGGTGTACACCAAAAGAGAGATATTGCACCTATCAAATGAGAAGGGAATCGAATGTTGAATCTCTTAAAAGTATTCTCCTCGTTTTCATCGATGAGATACCAGAGTTATTGTGATCTATTCTTCCTGGCAGGTCGGACAAGTTATCCTCAAACCCTCCGGTGGGCATGGCTTGGTATGAACCAAGCAATATTAGAATATGCGGGTGTGCCATGCCGTCAAAACAGGTACCAGGTGATTTCCTTTGTGGCGAAGTTACACAAGACCCGCAGTTTTGTGATTGAATCTAGCCCATGACACTCTTTTTATGATTGTGCATAACGTTATTACTTTGCAGTTGTATATCACTCAATCCTCGTACAACTCTGATGATCTCATGCATTGGTGGTCATAAAAAATTTCCCACAAAGGGGATTTGAGACCCGCGCCCGTGTTCTTTGTCTCTGCGGTGGACTTTGTCTCTCCGGTGGACTAAACATCTTCATCCCTCTTATCAACGATCTCTAAAAGGAATCAACAATCCTTTCAACATCGCTGGAAATAAACGACTAGCGACCTTCGCTAACGATTGACACGAATTCAGAGTGCTTTCAAGCGGGAATAGTTCTGATCGATCCTACAGTTTCGTGAACAAACTCCTGGTATTTATGAAGGCGTTGGCAAATTGCATTAAATCCAGTGTAAAGAATGTAAAAGCCACAAAGAGTAACCGTTGATTTACTTATGAACTCGCCCAACAACATTTATTCCAAGGCACCATTTTATCTTGTAATGAGATCGTTGACCCGTTAGAGTTTTGAGGTCGGTTTTGAGCTGAGAAAAATTGACCAAAACGCATCAATCAACCATTGCCTGCTAGCCCCAAATTTATGGCGGCCAATACCCAGCCTGCTACGCATTGCCTCGACACCCAAATTTATGGCGGCCAGTATCCAGCTTGCTCGGCATTGCCTGGGACACCCAAATTATTTATGGCTGCCAATATCCAGTCTGATGAGCATGGACTGTCAACTCTAAATTTATGGCGGCTAATATTCAGCCTGCTACACAACATTTGGGTCAATATCCAATCTGCTGCATAGCCCCAAATTTATGGCGACCAATACCCAACAAAGCATTGCTTGGGCACCCAAATTTATGGCGGCCAATATCCAGCTTGCTAGGCATTGCCTAGGACACCCAAATTTATGGCTGCCAATATCCAATTTGCTAAGCATGAACTGTCAGCTCTAAATTTATGGCCGCTAATATCCAGCCTGCTACACAACATTTGAGCCAATATCCAACCTGCTGCATAGCATTTCGTAGCATTCAACCATTGCCTGCTAGCCCCAAATTTATGGTGACCAATACCCAGTTTGCTACCATTGCCTGGGACACCCAAATTTATGGCGGCCAATATCCATCTTGCTACTCATTGCCTGTGACACCCAAATTTATGGCTGCCAATATCCAGTCTGTTGAGCATGGACTGTCAGCTCTAAATTTATGATGGTTAATATCCAGCCTGTGACACAACATTTGAGCCAATATCCAACCTGCTATGCATTGAATGCTGTCGTAGGAGGATTATAAATAGTTGGATTTAATTGTTGTCAGATCCCACTGCCTGCAGCAGCATTAAATTTATTATCTCAGCTGATCGTGCAATGATCTGGGCATTTACTTCCCTAACTTATGAAGCGAATCCATCAATCAACGAAAATGAATGAGCTGGAGGGGAAATAAACTTTCCCGAGGTATTATCTGGTTGCAGTAACGAACTAGCATTCTTGTGTAGAATCTGATAGAATGTGAAGCAAGAAATACAGAGAAAGAACAGAGCAGAAAACAGTATTCAGTATATTAGGAATGTAAGGAAAAAGAGTACAAATGAAAGACATTTTTAGCAAAGGGAAAATAGCTGAGCTAAATAGGCTCAAGCAAATCAAGAAATGATAGTACAGCGGGCCAGGACAGCTGGCAGTGTACAGTCAGCCTGTTGAGGTTACATTATATTTAACACTCCCTCTTAAACTCAACAGTTACAAACATCAGCACTGATTATGCCCAAGTGCTGTCAATGAAAATCAAAAACAGATTTTCCCAGTGGCTTTGTGAAGATATCTGCGAGCTGATCTCGAGAACCACAGAATTGAAGTGCAATATCACCATTATTGACTAGCTCGCAGATGAAGTGAAAGCGAGTGTCAATGTGCTTGCTTTTCTTGTGAAACACATGATTTTTGGATAGAGCAATTGCTGAGGTGTTGTCGCAGAAGATAGGAGTTGGATCATTTTATGTATTTGACATATCTTTCAATATTCTTCTCAGCCACACAGCTTGACAGGAAGCTGAGGTAGCAACAACATACTCTGCCTTTACAGAAGATATTGATACAATTGGCTGCTTCTTTGATGCCCATGAAATCAGGTTTGTGCCCAGGTGAAAAACATGTCCTGAGGTGTTTTTCCTGTCATCTAGGTTGCCTGCAAAATCACTGTTTGTGTAACCAGAAAGGTGATTATTATCAGATTTAGTGTACCATAAGCTAAAATTGAGAGTTCCTCAGAATCCGTTTCGTCATCTTCCAGTGAGAATCTTTGGGGGATTCCATGAATCTGGAAACAAGGCTGGCTGCATACATAATATCCGGCCTAGTTGTTGTAAGATACAACAAACTGTTTACTAAACTTTTGTATAGGGTAGGGTCCACTATAGGGCCTTCATCTTTCTTGCTCAATTTTGTGCCTAGGGGTATAGGGGTTTCTGTTGGATTGCATTCTTCCATGCAGAATCTTTTGATGATGTCTGCTACATACTTTTTCTGATAGACAAAAAATCCTTTGGTTGATTGATCAACCTCAATCCCCAAAAAATATTTCATTATGCCAAGATCTGCCATCTCAAACTCAGATTGCATGGCATGTTTAAAACTTGTTAACTCAAGATTTCAAGTACATATCATGTCATCAACATATAAACATACAATCAAAATTTTACCTTGCTGATCTGTTTTGGTGTAAAGAGTTGGCTCATTTTGGCTTCTACTGAAACCACTTTTGATCAGGTAAGTGTCAATTCTGTTGTACCAAGCTCTTGGAGCTTGCTTTAAGCCATACAAGGCTTTCTTCAACCGATATACTTTGGCTGGCTGCTCTTGGACTTCAAATCCAGGGGGTTGATCAACATAAACTTCTTCTTCTAAGAAACCATTCAAGAAAACTGACTTGACATCAATCTAGTATACTTGTCATTTGTGTTGGGTTGCTATGGCCAATAGAGTCCTTACAGTGTCTAACCTTGCTACTGGAGCAAAATTTTCACCATAATCAGTACCTGGTTGTTGTGAGAATCCTTTGGCAACAAGTCTTGCCTTGTGTTTTTCAATCTGCCCTTTTTCATTGAGTTTAGTTTTGTAAACCCACTTGACACCAATACTCTTCTTGTCTGGGCAAATCAACAAGATCCCATGTCTTGTTCTTCTCAATGGAGTCAATCTCTTGGTTCATGGCTTGAACCCAATGTGGCTCCTTAGCTGCTTCTTTAAAAGATGTAGGTTGACATGACATTAATGCAAAAAGATTGTGTTGTTCAATGTCATCCAACTGTTGATGGATTTCTCTCAAACTTCTAGTTCTCTGATTTTGAATTTCAGAGGATGAGTTTCTGCTTGAAGTTGAGACATCCTGAGAAATTTCAGATCGTCCTTGTACCTGCAATCTTGGAAGAGAAGGTTGAGGTATTTTTTGTCCTTAATTTTCTGTGTTTTCAAAAATGGATAGCAATGGATTTTGACTGTCCATTTGCTGATTTTCGGATTCATTTTAGAGTTGATTTTCCAGAAATTTTACATCTCTGCTGAGAATTAGTTTCTTTGAGATTGGATTGTAAAGCCTGTAAGCTCTAGATGTTTCACTATATCCAGTGAAGATGCATTTCTCACTTCTATCATCAAGTTTCTTCCTTAATTCGGAAGGTATGTGAGTGTATGCTATGCATCCGAATGTCCTTAGATGCACAACATTGAGCTTTGTCCCACTCCATGCTTCTTGAGGGACTTTCATCTTTAGTTTTGTGGTTGGAGATCTATTCAAGAGTTAAGCTGAGCATGCTATTGCTTCAGCGCAAAAAGTATTTGACAAACTTTTCTCTTTGAGTAGGCTTCTTGCCATGTTCATTATTGTCTGATTCTTCCTTTCAGCCACTCCATTTTGTTGTGGAGTATACCTGGTTGTAGTTTGCATGATAATGCCTTGTGATTTGCAGAAATTTGCAAATACATTTGAGTTGTATTCTCCTCCTCCATCTGACCTGAGAGCTTTTATATATTTTCCACTCTGTTTTTCAGCTTCTGCTTTGATTTCCTTGAATTTTGCAAAAGTTTCAGACTTGTGTTTGAGAAAATAGATCCAGATTTTCCTGCTAAAGTCATCAATAAACGTTAGAAAATAAAAGCTACCACCTATGGACTCTATTTGCATTGGTCCACATAGGTCAGTGTGAACAAGTTCGAGATGTTGTTTGGCTTGAGTGGAGGACTGTGGAAAACTAGTTCTCTTATGTTTTCCAAGTATGCAAGACTGACATGGGGGAATTTGCTCTTTGAAGATAGGAAGACCTTTGACCATCGAGTGCTTCTGTAGAAGACTTAGACTCTGAAATGGTAGATGTCCAAATCTTGTATGCCAAACCATAGTTTCATTGGGGGTGGATGCACTTTGTGCATATGTTTGGTTCAGATTTGCAGTTCTAAGGGTAAGGGGAAACATCCTATTCTGAGTCATGTGGATTTCAGAAATCAATTTTCTGTTGGGGGTTTTATCATAAATCCTGTAGGATGCTCCCTAAAAAAGTACCTTATAGCCATGTTTAATGAGTTGTCATACACTTAGCAGATTATGTTTCAGATTTGGAACATGATAGACATTGTTTATGTCCTTCTTTACATTTTGTTTAGTAAGAATAGGTAAAGTTCCTTTTCCTTGAAATTTGACCAAGGAATCATTTCCAAGTGTAATATCAGATGAGATTAAATAATCAATGCATAAAAGTAAATCTTTGTTACCTGTCATGTGATTGCTACATCCATTGTCCAGTAGCCAGAGATCTTTAGGTTGTTCTTCAGTCTTGTGGCATGAGAGAAACATACCTCCTGAGGTTTCTCTTGTATGATTTGACACATGTGCTTTGCCTAAGGGTTGATCTGCTTGCTTATTCCTGCATTCAGATTCATAGTGCCCATACTTTTTGCAGTAATAGCATTGTATGCTTGATTTGTCATTTGATCTTCTCCCTCTACCTCTTTGAGGCTGTAAATTCTGATTTTGGTGTTGTTGTCTGTGACCTCCACTTGAGTGTTGGTTACTTGTAATACTGCCTCGTCCTTGGTGACTTCTGCCTCTTCCTCTGCCTCTCCCTCTGTTGAAGGAGAATTGAGTTTTGAAGGCATTGGCGATTGACTCATATGTGAGATGCAGTCTGGTCTCATGTGTCAACAGGGAACCGATTAGTTCATCTATTGAAAAATGTGACAGATCCTTGGATTCAAGGATTGCTGTAACAACCATTTCGAATTTCTTTGGTAAACTTCTGAGGACTTTCTCAACAATGCATTGATCAGTGATGGTTTCACCAGTCAATCTGATCTGGTTCACAATCTCCATGACTCTGGTCATAAACTGATCCACGTTTTCAGACTCTGTCATTCTTAAAGTCTCGAATTGCATCCTCAGGGTCTGCAGTTTGACTGTTTTGACCCTCTCATTTCCTTGATAGGCTGATTTAAGGATGTCCCGGGCCTGTTTTGAAGTACCAATGCCTGTGATTTTTGAGAAAATCGAGTCATCCACTGAATTTTGAATCCAGAATTTGGCTTTATTCTCTCTGTTCCTCTGAGTTGCCTGAGTAGTTCTATGTTGGTTTGTCATGGCGGAAAGGTCTGTTGGATCTGGTTCCACATATCCAAGATCCACTGGATCCCAACACTCTTGTGCTTGCAAGAAAGATTTCATTCGAAGAGACCAAAACTCATTATTCTTTCCAAGAAGAATCGGACCTTGAGTTGGTCCTAAATTGCTAGACATGGCCATCTTTAAAGAATTTTAACAAAATAGAAAAAAAATTGTTGGAAAATTTCGTGTTTCCTGTGTGTAAAACCAGGTCTTCTAATTTCTTGCAGTGACTTTGGACCGAAAAACGCGGTGTAAACCACTTCTTTGACTTCGATCAAGCTCGATCTGACTATCCGAGCGAAAGATCTACTGATTCATGGCTCTGAGCTATGTTCTTTAGCAACAGTAATACTTCAGCATTTGTAGCCCCTTTAATGGCGGAATAAGGCTTTCTGAGTTTACTCAAGAGCCAAAGAAAGTTTGACTTCTCATATGACTGTGGACAGAAAAAACCAGGTGCTACGGGCTTTCGCATTTTGACGCTGAAGGTAGCAGTTCCTTCGAATAGCCGAAATGCCAAATTGCCTCAAGGATCAACGATCCTCGTTGATTTGAGATCAACGGCCACAGTTTCTTTGGAATATCATGATCAACGATCTACGATCCTCCATGATCAGAGATCTAACGGTCCAGATCTACACTCAATTAACGACTTAGATTATTTCAGAATTTTGCGTATCGCGAGTTCATGAGACTCTCGCCTTTGATTTCCCAGTAGCCGAAATTGCGATGGCGCTTGCATCAACGGTCCAAATCTTCCTATGATTTGACGGTCCAGATCCTTTCAGGATTTCACGAATCAGTATTCCGCGACTCTTGAACTCTCATCAGGATGTTCTCCAAACCCCGAACTCTGAAATGTAGAAATTTTGATGGCGCTTGGATCTGTTGCCACCTGTCCTCTGAGATGGACGGTCCTGATTCTCTCGTTGTTTCGGGGGTCGGGACTTTACATCTCACAACTCTTCCTCCTCGAGTTCCCAGTATCCGAAACCACGATGGGCCTCCGGATTTCTTGACATGCGTCCTCTACAGATGGATGGTCATGATCTCTCGCGAAATCTTCTTTTCCCAGTCTTCACCTTCGTTCTCCCGGTGCCAAAAAAAAATGTCGATGGCTTCCGGATCTTTGCCACCTGTCACTCCAGATCCAACGGTTGGAGTGATTTCGTGATTTCAGGATTTCGCATATCGGGGTATGGAGTGCAGTCTCCTCTGCTCGTCCAACTCCCGATTTTCGATTTCGTGATAGCGTCAGATCGACGACGCATGATCTTTCTCGATCCAATGGTTCAGATCGAGTCGTGATTTCGCGATTCACGAATTCTCACCGCAGTGTTCTTTGACCTTTACTCCCTGCAAGTCAGTGAAATGTCGAGATCTCGCCACGTGTCCTCCTTGATGGACGGTCCCAACGATTTCGGGATTTCGTGACTTCGCAAGTCGGCTTTTCTCCTGTGCGCTCCAGAGGACTAAACCTCGTGCACTTTTCCCGGATCTGACGGCTGTCGGTCCTCTGTGCAAAATCTAACGGTTGAAATTCTTTTGCCTTTTCTGTGCTCTCCTCGTCCTTTCTGAACTGGAATTACGCCTCAGATCTGTTAGCAGGATCGATCTTACGGCTGCGACTGCTGTCCTTTGCTCCTTTGACGTGTTCTTTGCTGCCTTTGCAAAGATTTTCTCCTGCGGAGATAAATTCGTGAATCTTTCACAAATTTGAAAGAATTTCACGAATTCTTTAAATGCATCTGCCCTCTGCAACAGTCTTTCATGAATTTGAAAGAATTTTCCAAAATCTTTAAACGTTTCTTCCTTCTGCAACGATCTTTCATGAATTTGAAAGACTTTCGCGAGATCTTTAACCGTTTCTGCCTTCTGCAGTGATCTTTCATGAATTTGAAAGACTTTCGCGAGAGTTTTAACCGTTTCTGCCTTCTGTAGCTTCCTACACTCAATCTTTGGAGCGGATTGCGCTCTGCTTCCTCGTGCGTGCTTTCTGCTACGAAATTTTGAGCGGATGGCGGACTGCGGATTTCTCTCCAGACTTTGTGAAGAATCACGCGTCCTATGCTCTCGTGAATAGTGTAAGCTCTGTGCTGTTGAGGATCGAGTTGCTCTCCAGACTGTGTGGAGAGGCTTACTGTTGGAGCTCTGATACCATGATAGAATGTGAAGCAAGAAATACAGAGAAACAGTATTCAATATATTAGGAATGTAAGGAAAAAGAGTACAAACGAAAGGCGTTTTTAACAAAGGGAAAATAGCTGAGCTAAATAGGCTCAAGCAAATCAAGAAATGATAGTACAGCAGGCCAGGACAGCAAGCAGTGTACAGTCAACCTGTTGAGGTTACATTATATTTAACAGAATCGAAGGGTGGATTAACGCTGTTCAAATCTGATCTTGGTAGTTCCGTGGCAGTTTTCTTCATTGCGTGGGTGTTTTATTTAAATTCATGGGCGTTTTCTTCATTGGTGAAGCATATCTGAGATATGTTGTTTTGATAACAGTAGTACTCCTCACAAACCATCATCATGAGTTGAAAAAAGGAAAGGCAATACTCATTTTCTTCGTCAAACAACCCAGCCTCATCCTCACTATGACCTGTACATCTGGCGAATTTGCTTATGGCGCACTGTTATAAACTCGCCATTAATTGGTGTATCAAACCTCAAGAAAATTAGGACGGAACGCCCCACTCGAGGTCCACTTAAGACAGTCAAGGTCCACTACTGTATTCACTAATCTTCGGTATAGGTTTCAAGGGCGAGATAAGAAATGTGGTCAGTGATCGATCCTTTGCTAATCGAATTTCCAACGTCATCTCTATGGCTACTGTAAAATGATTTGAAGGCCCGGATGTAGGTGGTCTTGAGATAATATTTGATCCATTTGCTCTTTTGCAAATGAGCTGCCCCCTACTTTCATCGGTCTTAAAGCCCAGACGTGAAACGATATTCATTTCCTCTGGTTGGTTGGACCAGTTTTTCACAACTTCTTCGAGTAGCATCGGATCTTTTCCGATCATTGCCTCCGTTGAGTTTCAAAGCACTTCCTTTCATTGCCTCCGATGACTTTCGGAGCAGTTTAACTTTTCCGATGTGAAACAGTGAGTGTCGGAGCACTTTAAATTAACTCCGCCGATGACTTTAGAGCAGTTTAGATTAACTTAGCGGATTTAAGTTAATACTTTTTAAAAAAACTTTAACAAAAATGGTTTAAATCATCATTTTAATTTAATATTTAAATTAATAATGAGGAATTTTGTTACTTCCAAACGCATTATAATAATTATAGTTAGAATAGAATAATTTAGAATAAAAATAAAAACTTCAACAAAAATGATTTAAATCACCACTTTAATTTTAATTTAATGAGAGATTTTGTTACTTCCAAATTCATTATAATAATTAGAGTTAGAATAGAATAATTAAAAAAAAAAAAAAAAACTTCAACAAAAATTATTTAGATCACCACTTCAAAATAATGAGTGATTTTGCTACTTCCAAACTTATTATAACAATTAGAGTTAGAATAAAATATTGAGGGATTTTTTCACTTTTAAACTTATTATAATAATTAGAGTTAGAATTGGATTAATGTTGTGTTATTTTTATAAAGATTTATTATATAATAATAAGAAAAGAATAAAAGAATAGTTTAAATTCAATTTAAGTAATAATCACACATTCAATTCAAATAATAAGTGCAATAAAAAATAATTTAAATAAGAATAACAATAATAAAAAGATAATTTAAATTTAATTTAAATAATAATTACAAATTTAATTCAAATATTAATTGCAACACATAATTTAAATTCAATTTAAAATAATTGCAATTTTTTTATTTAAATTTAAAAAAATATTTATTAATGAAATAATAAGAGTAAATAGGAGTAAATCATAGGAGAAATATGATTAAATCATAAGAATAAAAAAATAATAGGAGTAAATCATATTATTATTATTATTATTATTATTAAATGATTTGATATCAATGTCCTTACAATAAGTATGATTCTAAATTTTCTTCCATGTAATACATTACATTAGTTCAAAGTTCCTATCTTTCTAACAAAGGAAACACTTTATCAATTTTATTTTTTTAAAACTTGGCCATAACTTCCTTTTCGTAATGTCTTGAACACAAACCAAGCTTGTCATGTGACGAACATAACTTGACGTTGCAATTTGACAAACACAATAATACGTTGCAATTTAGTAATGGCGCAATGTAATGAACATAGTAACGTCACAATCTGACAAACAGTGCAACATCACAATGTGATGACCATAGCCATGTCATCACAATGTGACGAGCATTTCTCTATTGTCACAATGTGATGAACATAGTTACCTCACAATGCGACAAAAAAAGTCACGTCACAATCTAATGAGCATAGGCATGTCATCACAATGTGACGAGCAATCCTTGTTTTTGTAATGTGACCAACATAGTTACATCATAATCTAACGAACAATGTAACGTCACAATATGACAAACATCGCCCTTTTGTCACAATGTGACGACCATATCCTTGTTCTTGCAATGTGTCAAATATATCCTCACATTGCAATGTCATGCAAATATACTAACGTCGCAATGTCACAAACATTTCCAAACATACATGTGATGAATATAGCCCATTATCGCAATGTGATGTACATACATTTTCTTAATATGTTGAACAAAAACCAACCTTGTCATGTGATGAACATAACTCTATGTTGCAATTTGATGAACAAAACTGAACGTTGCAGCGCGAGGAAGATATTAATGTTTCAATCTGAAAAACAAGTAATGTTGCAAACAGACGTTGCAGTGTGACGAAGATAGTAATGTGATGAACATAGTAATGTCGCAATTTGACAAATAATGCAATGTCGCAATATGAAAAATAGTGAAACATCGCAACGTGATGACCATAGCCATGTCATCACATTGTGACGAGCATTTCCCTATCATTGCAATATGACAAACATAGTTACATCACAATGCAACTAACACTGTAACATAGCAATATGACGAACACAGACATGTCATCACAATGTGATGATCATATCCATATCGTTGCAATGTGATGAACATAGTTACATCACAATCTGATGAACAATGTAACATCACAATTTGACAAACATAGCCCTTTCATCATAATGTGATGAGCATATCCTTGTCCTTGCAATGTGTTAAACATATACCCACGTTGCAATGCCATTCAAATATACTAACATCGCAATGTAACAAAAATTTCCAAATGCCACATGTGATGAACATATCCCATTGTCGCAATGTGATGTACAAACATTTTTTTAATATGTCAAACACAAACCAATCTTGTCATGTGATTAACATAAATCTATGTTCCAATTTGATAAACAAACTTAGACGTTGCAACATGATGAAGATAGTAATGTTGCAATGTGACAAATATAGTGATGTCGCAATGCGATGAGCATATCCATGTTCTCGCAATGTGTCAAACATATCTTCACATTGCAATGTGAAGAAAATATATTAACATCGCATTGTGACAAACATTTCCAAACATCACATGTGAAGAACATAGCCCATTCTCCAACGTGATGTACACACATTTTTGTAATATGTCGAACACAAACCAACCTTGTTACGTGATGAACATAACTCAATGTTGAAATTTGATGAACAAAACCAAATGTTGCAATGTGATGAATATAGTTATATTGCAATGTGACAAATATATAATAATGTCTCAATGTGATGAACATAGTAACATTGCAGTCTAACAAACAGTGCAACGTTGCAATGTGACGAAAACAACTATGTCATCACCATGTGACGAGCATATCCATGTTGTCCCAATGTGACGAGCATACCGATTTCATCACCACGTGACGTGCATATCCTTGTCATTACAATGTGACGAACACAACCATGTCATCGCAATGTGACAAGCATATCCCTGTCATCGCAATGTGACGAACATAGTAACATCACTATCCGATGAACAATGTAGCGTCGCATTATGATGAACATAGCCCCATCATTTCAATGTGACAAGCATATCCCTTTCCTCGCAATGTTTCGAATATACCCTCACGTTGCAATGTGAAACAAATATATTGACATCACAATGTGATAAACTTTTACAAATGCTATAATGTGACGAACAAATCCCATTGTCACAATGTGATGTACACACCCTATGTCGCAATGTATCAAACACATGTCAACATTGAAAATGTGATGAACATTTCCCGACATCGCATTGTCTACACCTGGCTACATAAATATATCCTTTTTGATTTTCATCCTTTAGACTTTGACACTTCATCCTTCATGTGAGAAACTGCTTAGTGTGTGGATGGCTCCCCTGTTACATAGGATCTTCTCACCAACCAATATGCAAGGATGACAGTTGATTAACCACTATGTTCAGTCATGGTTAGATTGTTGCCACGATATTTTGAAACAATCATGATTCATATTCAACCAACGATCAATAATTATGTTGATGAGCTAGGAAAGAGATGCAAGCTTATTTGTGTTGGTTTCTAGTGAAAAGGTGCTTCCTGTGAAAGACAAACTAAGGTGAAAGGTTTGTATGTCATTAGATACAAATAGGAAATATGAGACAAACATGAATGCCTCTAAAGGAAAAGATGATTAGGAAAGAAAGAGAAGAGGAGATGTATTCATGATTAGAGATGAACTTGGCCCAAGACCCTACTAAAACTGAAAAAGAATTCTTGGATAAAAGATGACCAAATATATGCAGTCAACAAAGAAGATAAAATGAAAAAGAGATTTGGAATGTAAGTGTTTCTAGTAGCTTCGAGGACATTCATGCATCCCAACTAGCTAGAAGTTTGCAGCCTCTTGATAAGACTAATCCATGTGAAATATTATACACATGTTATTTCATTTAGATGGGTTTCAGTGTTGGCGTTGACTGAGAATTGCATTCTTCATAATGATTTTTTGAAAGATTCTAGTTCACTTTTGCAACCTTGTGCTTCAAGGGGACACGGGTTGGCCAGAAATCCAATTGTTGTCCATCAAATTTATCTACTTTGGCCTTGCAAGATCTTCATTTCCTCTCCACTTCTTCCAACTCCAAAACTTATGCAACAACACGATATGTCCAATTAATCATAGTTCTGATTGTGAAAGTGCAAGTTTCATGAAATTCTACAAATACGTGAGTCTTCTTTAAACATTGTCATTCTTTTTTCAAGTGGATATATCTTTCCCTGATCAAAATTTGTTTGGAAATATTCCCTTTGAGAAACAAATGACTATAGCTATGACGATCACCAGTTTTTCCCTAAGGAAACATGTTTGTGAGCAATTTGGTTGGCCAGTATCTGTAAGATTAGGTATCATTAGGGGGGAACTGAAACTTGATGCTTTGTTCCTCGGGGTGTATGCTAGATGAAAAGTACGTTATTACTTTCCTACATGATTGGAAACAGATAAATGCACCATAATTCTCGGGCACACCCTCCATCATAGATAAATAAACACTTCAATGATTTTTGCTCAACAGACACCATCTTGAATAAGGCTATGAACAACCGAATGTGATTTCTTTAACTCGGTTTCTATCTTGGCCAAGCTAGAAACTAGAATAATCCTATTTCTACTCTATCCAACACTGGTTGAAGAGGGATAAGTGAAAGAATAATTCCAGTGTAGCCAATCAAGTAATTCCAAACCTGCAACCATGTGTCTATTAAAAGTGAGCAGTAGAAAATGGAGAAGTAAGGGATAAAAGATAGGAAGGATTGATTCAAGCAAGTCCCCACCCAACAAGTTGAATTTGAGGGTGTTATGATTCATGATACATGTATACATGTAGGATTCCTCCAACCAAGATTCAATTCCATCATAAAACTTACAATTATTATCAAGGGGTTGTTGGAAGGAAAACAAAATTGAGTGGCATATCTGATGAGACCCATAAATGGAATTTGTGCGTAATGTTCTTTGTGGGAGAGTCTCAAAGTGGGTGGAATCATTCATTCCAGGGGTCAAAGTAAGAGAGTGGGCACCTGATATTATCATCGGTTGAAATTGGAGTATCTCATTGTCCAAGCAAATCCCCATGGGTCCACATTTTACATGCCTCACATGTTGAGAGGAAAGATGATATCTGATTGTTCGAGAAAAACGATGAGCGAAATATGACTCCAAGCTTTCTCCTATGAAATAAACAAAATCATACGAGGATTGTTGGAGGATTAAGATAGAATCCAAGGATGACTGATGCATCTACCCCTAAGGATTAATAGGTAATTCTAGAGAAGGTTTAGGTGATGGCATCTCTTGGATCAACTCGATGTTTCATGTGCTTCGTGTGGTGATGGGTTGTATATTTGATGTGATTTCTTCATGGGGATCCACAAACTCATTATAATTTTCATATCTTACATTTTATGTGATTAAGATTTGTGCATCAAGATCAGAAATTTCAGATTGCATATGATCAACAAATGATAGGTCAGTACTCACATTCAATCCCATAATAGAAAAATAGAGTCATCATGATCAGATTGCAATTTAGTCCATTCTATGAATGGAAAAGGAATTAGAACTTCGTGCATCCTAAATGTACTATCATGAAGAATGACTTTTTGATCGGTTACAACTTGAAGATATTGATGTTCCGATTTATCATTCAGTTTTCTGTTGTAAGAAAAGTTTACAGGTTGCACTGCATGATAAACAAGTGGGTGCTCATGTGAGTGATTAGCTTCAAATGTATTTGTATGGAGAGAATGAAGATCTTCAGATTTTGAAAATGATGAGATTTCTTCAATAGGATATTTGTCATAGATTGAATTATGTTCGTGGTTTTTCGAAGGGGAGACAATAGATGGTTCACACTCCAGGGTTAAGGGTTTTGAGATTTATGATATGAATTCCCCCATAGTTGTGACAAAGTGTTGGTCAAAGATTATGTATCCTGTATCCTTCGTGGTCAGATCTGAATCTTGTGAATGAGAGATGGTTTGATCATCCAGATTGCACCCTTCAGAAATATAGATAAGATATGAAAAGCGATTAAGGATTTGTTGATCTGATGGTTTGTCAGTTTCAGGAAATATACATTAAATCTGCATAACTCTTAGAAATAATTTATCCATAGATTCATTTTTGAGTCTACAAATTTCTACAAGTTCATCCAAGAGTTCGTCATAGACATAATCTTCATGAGAAACGATAAAAAATTCCATAAATTATTTCCAACTATGTATATATTTCACTAGCAATGTCCTAAACCAGGCTTTAATATGCCCTTCAAATGTGAGGATGGATAGTCGACATGTTTCATTGTCATGAACAATCTTCATATTTCATCTAGTGATGTCAAATTGACTAAGGTGTGTGAGTGCAGAGACATGCTCTTCACCATCGAATTTTGGGTTTGATAAGAGATTAACTGTCTCAATTGAGATGTCGAGGTTGGTCTCATAAGACTCTAAGAGATATCCCATACAGGGGTACGGAGAGGATCCATGGGCTGATTAATAGTTAATGAAATGACTCCACATGGGCAAGCTTTCCATCCTTCCCTCCTTGTAGCATCATTTCTATTGATGGGTGCAAAATCACCCTTTGTCAACAGCAAGAGTTACCCTCGGTAAGAATTCCCAATTAGACCTCTCACCGTTTGGAATAGGGAACCCATCTAGATTCTAGCTCGACAACCATTTTTGGTTTTGGTTTTACCGGTTGCGGCTCTGTCCACCGATGAAGGTTAATGATGGTTATGCAAATGAAATATGTAGATGAAGACTATGTAAATGCATGAAAGAAATATAATCTACTTCTAATATATCATGTCCTAGCTAGGATCAAATTATCGTAAGTGAATGAGTTTTAATGAAGCTAAACTCTACTTAACAACCCACTCAGATAATTGTCATGAAGGTGCAAAGTTAGAAACACATGTATAGACATACATAACCATAAAAGTATAAATCATATCTATGCATACATCAACAACTCATGTACTCAAGGCATATAATATAAGAAAGAGTAACAAAATTGTAAGAGTAACATAGATTGCATTAGAATAGTCTATTAACAATGTAATATTCTAGATATAAAAAGTATGGAGAACAGAAATAAAATGATAGAAATGGCAGATAAACAACAAATAACCAGAACAACACCACAATAACACTGAAATGATATCAAAATAACACCAGAAAGAACACTTTGATTTAGAGACCAATGTTCACGGGCCTCTTTGAGGGAGCAACCTCCAGTCGAGCAGAGCTCTATTACAATAATATCCAAGCTAGGGTTCTCATACCTTCGACTCATATTTATACTAAATATGTCTATCAAAAGAACCATCTAGAGGAAGATCCTTCTAGAAGCGGAAGCTTCTATTAGGTCTTCTTACATTCGACTTATTCTACCTTATTGCAAGGCCTTATTAATATTGACCTTTATTACATATGAATATATTGTTCTACCTACATGAGGGGTTAGGTCCCTAACATGTCCTCCCCCTTAAAAACAACCTTGTCCTCAAGGCTTGAGATGTGGAAATTGTTGCAGAATGGTAGCTGGTTCCCAAGTGGCATCTATTGATTTGTATCTTTCCACTGGACTAACACTTCCTTGATGGTTCGCTGACACGGGCGACGTTCATGCTGGTTCAAAACTGCTTGGAGTTGTAGCCAAATGGATCCTTCTTCGTCCAACTCAGGAAGGTTGGTTTGAATTTGTCACTTAGTTCCAATCACCTTCTTTAAGCATGAAAAATGAAAAATAGGATGTAGCTTAGAATGACTGGGCAAAGCTAACTGATAGGCCACCTGTCCCACATGCTTGAGAACGGTATAAGGGCCATAAAATTTGGGTGCCAACTTCTGACAATGGTCAGCCTTGAGGGAATTTTTCTTGTAAGGTTGCAGTTGAAGAAACACCTGATCCCCTTCTACAAATTGACGTTTAGAGTGACCTTGATATGCTTGTTGCTTCATGCGATTATGTGCCATGACCAAATTCTCTTTGAGGGTACGGAGAATAGCCTCTCGAACTGTAAGTGTTTGGTCAACTGCCTGGACCTTCGAGACACTTGGTAAATATGAGAGAACTGAAGGGGGATTTTGTCCATATACCGCTTCAAAAGGAGTCATGCAGGTAGCTATATGGTATGAAGTGTTGTACCACCATTCAACTAGGGGTAACCATTGAGCCCACTGATTTTGATTTTTCAATGCAAAACACCTCAAATATGTTTCCAAACACTTGTTGATGACTTCAGTTTGACCATCAGTCTAGGAATGATAAGCTGTGTTGAGATGCAATTGGGTGCCTTGTAGCTTGAACAGTTCTTGCCAAAAATTGCTGGTGAAAGTTGGGTCGCGATAAAAAACAATAGAATGCGGCATGCCATGAAGCTTGAAGACCTGATCCATGAAAAGTTGAGCCACCGTGGATGTTGTAAATGGGTGTTGAAGAGCACATAAATGAGCATACTTGTAAAGGCGATCAACAACCACCATGATGACTGATTTATTTCCCGATTTAGGTAAGCCTGTAATAAAATCCACAGAGATATCCCTCCAAATAGTAGGTGGAATCGAAAGGGGTTGTAGTGTGCCAGGAGATTTGACTGTTTCGCCCTTGTTGCATTGACACACATCACATTCAACGACAAAATTATGAACATCTTGTTTCATACCTTCCCATAAAAAAAGAGCGTTTGACCCTGTCATAGGTTTTAGTAAACTCGGAGTGCCTAGCTGTGGGTGTAGCATGAAGCTCAAAAAGTACCCTGGATTTAAGTTTTGACTGTTTACTTAAACACAAATGGCCTTTGTATCGAAGCTCATCATGGAGCCAAGAGTACCCTGGGGAAACAGGAGAATTAGACTGCAATTGTTGTATCAGATGCAAACTTTTGGGATCATGTAGCCATTCCCGGTGAACTACTTGGAGCCAATCTGGTACAATGAAGGAGAGAGAAAAATCCTTCATCTTCATATTTTCGGGAAAGTGCATCCGCAACCACATTGTCTTTGCCTTTCTTGTAAATGATCTCATAATCATATCCAAAGAGCTTAGTCATCCATTTTTGTTTCTCTTGAGAGGAAATGCGTTGTTCCAGAAAATACTTGAGGCTTTGATGATCTGTCTTAATTTGGAAGCGTTTCCCTAATAGATAAGGGCACCACAGATCAACGACATGTAGAATAGCCAACATTTCATTTTCATAGATTGATTTTTCCAAATTCAATCTATGAAAATGTAGATGGCTGGTAAAGGCCAGAGGCCGACCCTCTTTCATGAGGACAACACTAATTCCTTTCCCTGAAGCATCACATTCTTGGACAAAAGTCTTTGTGAAATTGGGAAGGGTCGGGACTGGAGTGGTGCACATGGCCATCTTCAAGGTTTGAAAATCCTGAGCAGTTGCTGGAGTCCAAGTGAAATAATTCTTTTTTAGGAGTGCAATGAGAGGTGCTGCAATCTTTCGATAATTCTTAATAAACTTGTGATAATAACCTGTTAAGCCCAAAAATCCATGCAAGCTTTTGAGAGTCTTTGGGTGAGGCCAATATTGCATATCTTCAATCTTTTTAGGATCCACCCTGACGTCGTCCTTGCCAACAAGATGACCCAAGTACTCGACTTCAGAGGCGCCAAAAGCACATTTAGACTATTTCAGGAAAAGTTGGTGCTGAGAGAGTAGATGGAGAACTCAATCCACATGAGCAAGATGGTTTGTCCAAGTTTTTCTATAGATGAGGATATCATCAAAGAAAACTAAGACAAAATGACGGAGGAAAGGATGGAAGACATGATTCATGAGGCTTTGGAAGGTGGAGGGGGCATTATACAAGCCAAAGGGCATGACCAAAAACTCATAGTGGCCCTCATGAGTTCTAAAGGAAGTCTTAGGAATGTTTACCTCTTTCATACATATCTGGTGGTATCCAGAATGAAGATCAAGTTTAGTAAAGAACTGGGTGCCACTCAATTAATCAAAGAGGTCATCAATGACAGGAATGGGAAATTTTTCTTTAATGGTGAATTTGTCGAGGGCACGAAAGTCAGGACACATGTGCCAAGAAACTTCTTTCTTCATGACCGTGACCACAGGAGAAGAGTAGGGGCTCGTACTAGGGCCATTCTTTCTTCATGACCTGCGTTAAGGAGTTCCTGAACCATTTTCTCAATTTCATTTTTTTGGGAAAAGGGGTGATGATAGGGATGGATATTGGGAGGGAGGCTTCCTGGTACAAGGGGAATGGAATGATCATGAACACCACAGGAAGGAGAGAGTCCCTGGGGAGTGGAAAAGACCACTTGATGTTTAGAGAGAATGGATTGGAGGTCCTGCGACACTGAGGGTGTCTTAGTTGCTTGTATGGCATGGAGTTGGGCAATAACACCAGAATGACCTTTTTTGAGCAGTTTTTCCATGCGATGGGAACTAATGATCTCAGGTGAACCGGCGATGATTCCTTGGAACTTATATTGTTGGCCCTCTTGGTCGAATTGCATGGTTAATTCCTTAAAATCCATGAGAATGGGACCCAAAGTCCTTAGCCAGTCTGGACCCAACACAATGTCACAACCACCCATCTTGATAGCAAACATATGAGATTTCAGGTGGTAGTCACCAATTTGGAGACACATTTTCACAACGCCCTCCACATTTCATGGAGCCGTCATTGGCAACCATGATTTGGAAATTATTGACTGCATGGAAATAACAATGAGTTTCTTGGGAAATGCAGTGATGAATAAAATTATGGGTGATTCCACTATCAACAAGAATGATGACCTTCCTATGCTTGATGTAACCAATTAGCTTGAGGGTTTGGGGAGCAGAGAAGTCAGTTAGAGAATTGAGGGAAATGACCAGTTCTACTTCGGGAGGGTCTGAGGGAGGGGTTATGTTAGTGGTTTCAGGTGACTCAGACACCAGGGGAGTTTCAACATCTTCTTCTGAAATATCCTCCGAGATGGCCATAAAAATCTTTTGTTCCTTACACTTGTGGCCCGGAAAATATTTTTCATCACAATTATAACAAAGGCCTTTGAGTTGGCGTTCAACCATTTCAGCCCTAGTCAATTTTTGGATCTTTAGTGGAGCAAAGGGAGTAGTGGAATTTACTGGTTTAGTGCGAGGAATAAATGAGGGTTTCCGATTTTGAGAAGATACAACCTGTTGTGCTTCTTTATATTTTTTAGTAGCCTCCACCCAACTCTGAGGTTGAGCCATGAGGACATGGGCACAAATCTCATCCTTGAGGCCATTGATAAAACATTCTCGGAAAAAAACATCACACATGCCCTCTGTCCGAAAATCCAATCGCTCAAAAGCAGCTATAAAGTCTTCCACTGTTCTAGATTGTTTCAACTTTGTCAAATGACCTAAATGGTTGGTGTCAGTGTCAAAGCGTTCATAAAGCTCTACCACAAAGTGTGTCCAAGCAACATACCCTTGACGAGAAGTTTTTCTTCATTGCCACCATTGCCAACGTTCTTGATCTAGATGGAGAACACCATATCGGAGTTTGGCCAAGTCATCGGTAATGTCGTATAAAGAGAAATAATGTTCCATTTGGGTTACCCAACCAGTGGGATCCAAGCCATCAAATTTGGTCACATCCACTCGCGGAAGGCGTAGGTCACGATGAAAGTGATGGGGCTGAAAATTATGGGAATGAGAGGAAGTTTCAACTTCAGTATGCAAAGGTGGGTCAGATAAAGGGGGATTTGCAGGGATATGCAGCTTGGTGCAGATTATCAAAACAACAGATTCAAGTTGGGTAGTCATGTCTTGTTTGAGTTCCTCGATTGAGGCGATGATGGAGGACTGCATGTTTGTATTGAGGGTGGCAACATTGACACTGAGTTGTTTCACTTCTTGTTGGGTCTCTGTGAAATTAGATTGCAAGGTATTGAAGCGAGCTTCCAAGTCTTGGCTACAGGTATGGGCCATGATGATGAGGGAACCAAAAAGGGGTGGGTGGGGTAAAAAATTTTGCTGAAAAATGATAGGTATGAATGTGATAAGGACGAAGAGATAAATCCAATGGAATAGGTCTCAAATAATGGTGCAAAAATTTCCACACTTGTTTTTTTTTTACACTTGCGGAGTTATACCTCGGTCTAAAGAATACTGCAGTTGATGAAATGCTTAACCAGGAAGAAAAGTGTAGTGATTTGGCAACTTGAATACAGTTGCACGACAATAGATCTTGTGTTTTTTAATTTTTGTTTCCGTCCCCAAGGGTTAGCTATTCAAGGGTTCTACAGACAAGGGTTTTCCCTGTGTTATAGCTCTCTGATATACGTGCGGGGTCCAACAGTAGTACTTGGCCCAATATCTCAGGGCACCAACTAAGGAGGCTAGATCGTTCCCTTAGCCGTACTACCCGACTACCCATGTACTAGAGACTATCTTCTCGAGTTATGTTCTCGGTGGCACTATAGCAGTCAGGCGGTCGATCGGTTTATCTAAAGAGGGCTTCAGGGAATCTAGGTCGATCTGTACAAAGGTGTTGTCTGATGCGCTACCACTCGAAGGGGTACCAACAGGGGTTACAAGGGTGGTCAACAGATGTGCGCTTAAGTACCACTTGTATTTCCTACATGTATGAATCCCTCAACCGCGGGTTTGTGCGCGTAACGACATATCTTTGTGGCTTAAAGATGTCAGAATACGTCTCTACCCTGGAAAAAAATTAACCCACAATTTATGCTGAGGAAAGTGCTCTGATACCACTTGTAATATTCCAGATATAAAAAGTATGCAAAACAAAAATAAAATGCTAGAAATGGCAGATAAACAACAAATAACCAGAACAACACCACAATAACACTGAAATGATATCAAAATAACACCAAAAAGAACACTTTGATTCAGAGAACAATGTTCACGGGCCTTTTCGAGGGGGCAACCTCCAGTCAAGCAGAGCTCTATTACAATAATATCCAAGCTAGGGTTCTCATATCCTCGACTCCTATTTATACTAAATATGTCTATCAAAAGAACCATCTAGAGGAAGATCCTTCTAGAAGCGGAAGCTTCTATTAGGTCTTCTTACATTTGACTTATTATACCTTATTGCAAGGCCTTATTAATATTGACCTTTATTACATCCAAATATATTGTTCTACCTACATGAGGGGTTAGGTCCCTAACAAACAAACATGTCCTTACATCCCATGTGAACATCATACATTTTGCTTGAAACAGTTCACAACAAAACAACAACACTTGCGAGCTTTTCTCTCTATCAAAAGTTGACCCTAAGGGCTTCTCAATATTAACAGTTTTAGCAATAGTACATCAAAGCTCCAAGGAATGGCTTCTCAATTTTAGTTGACATTATCTTCCCAAAATAGTTCAGAAATGTACAATGTTTGAAGAGCCAAACAAGCCCTTTCTCTAGGTACAATCCTAGTATTTATTGAGGCATAATATGACTCTTGGCCTTCCGCCTACCCCCGTGACATTTCATTTACCAGCCTTTGTCTTTACTCCCTTTGTGATGATGAGCAAGAAAGAACAATTATATCTCGAATTTGTCTCTAGCGCTGGTGGGCCATCATAGATTTCGTTCATAGTGTGTCAGATCCACCGTATTGATTGGCATGGGCATTATGAGTGTTGATCATCATAGAGTTTGGATTCCCTATTCAACCATTTGAGCTTGATTCTCTTTTCTGCCCGGGACAATTGATATCGTTGTTAATGTTCTATATTCCTTGGTTGTAGATCGCATTGCGAGGACATGGAGCATGACCTCTTCTCGACATTGATACCTGACACCATTTAATACGAAAAAAACGAATGACTTCAGAGTAATCTCAGATAAACTATTAAAACCAATCATTTAGATCCAAACAACTGAAATATTAATTTACCAAGAGTTAGTGTATGTTTCCTTGATTTTTGTTCTAGGTTCATCTTCTCATGACCTAGGCGTTTTGTTATCCATAGTTGTTGACAAGGTGCTAGATATTAATCATGAAAAATGAAGAAAATTGGTTATGAAATTATCCAATCTTATAACTCGGAAGTCATACACCTTGGAAAAGCATGAAATGGACACCCGAGTCAAATGTTATGGCTAAAATACAAAATGCAGTCTCATGGGGTCCTATTGCTATTTCAAAGCAGTTTGCACAAACTTCTGTGTTGTGTGCACTGGAGTAGTTAGCACAAAATCCTCCGGTGCAAACTGGAGGTCAAGTTTTGAACTTCACCAAGAGAAAACTAGAGGCTCTCTTGGGAAGTTCTCTGCACATTCATTTAAGCTCTCCGGGCAAGTGGTCGAGTTCCAAGCATGACTACTGGGTATCACTGATGATCGACGATCTTCCTCTAAAGTGATCTTGTCTCGCACCGGAGTACTTTGTTTTAACTCGTCCGGGTATAATTGTGTTCGTAATCTTTTTTCGTTCAGATAGCTTGAGACCCGTGCCCGTGTTCTTTGTCTCTCCGGTCGACTAAACATCTTTATCCCTCTTATCAACGATCTCTAAAAGGAATCAACAATCCTTTCAACATCGCTGGCAATCAGCGACTAGCGACCTTTGC
This sequence comes from Picea engelmannii, assembly GCA_009831015.1. Lineage (NCBI taxonomy): Eukaryota > Viridiplantae > Streptophyta > Pinopsida > Pinales > Pinaceae > Picea > Picea engelmannii. The sequence continues at coordinate 445,863 of ML778565.1, read as the reverse complement.
TAACGATTGAAACTAATTCAGAGAGCTTTCAAGCGGGAATGGTTATGATCGATCCGACAGTTTCGTGAACAAACTCCTGGTATTTATGAAGGCGTTGGCAAATTGCATTAAATCCAATGTAAAGAATGTAAAAGCTACAAAGCTTAGCAGTTGATTTAATTATGAACTCGGCCCAACAACATTTATTCCAAGGCACCATTTTATCTTGTAATAAGATCGTTGACCCGTTAGGGTTTTGATGTGGGTTTTGAGCTGAGAAAAATTGACCAAAACGAGTCAGTCAACCATTGCTTGAGAGCACCAAATTTATGGCTGCCAATATCCAGCCTACTAAGCCCCAAATTTATGGCTGAAAATATCTAGCCTGATAGGCAGTGTTTCTGCCAATATTCAACCTGCTATGTAACATTTAGTAGGATTGAATGTTAAGGTAGGTGGATTATAGGTCATCGGATCTCACAACAATGTTGAGGCACAACAACGCTAAGGTAGGTGGATTATAAGACGTCGGATCTGAATTGATGTCAGATCCAACTACTTATATTCCAACTGCAACAACATTCAATGCTGCCTAGCAGGCTGAATATTGCTCACCCAAATTTATTATCTAGGCTGATTGTGCAATGATCCGGGCATTTACCTCCCCAACTTATGAAGCAAATCCATCAATCAACGAATAAGAATGAGTTGGAGGATAAATAAACTTTCCTAGGGTATTATCTGGTTGCACTAACAAACTAGCATTCTTGTGTGGAATGGAAGGGTGGATTAGCACTGTTCGAATCTGATCTTGGTAGTTCCGTGGGAGTTTTCTTCATTGCGTTGGTGTTTTATTTAATTTCATGGGTGTTTTCTTCATTGTTGAAGCATATCTGAGATATGTTGTTTTGATAATAGTAGTACTCCTCAGAAACCATCATGATGAGTTGAAAAAAGGAAAGGCAATACTCATTTTTTTCCATACAACCCAGACTCGTCCTCACTATGACCCGTACAACTCGCGAATTTGCTTATGGAGCACTATTATAAACTCGTCATTAATGGGAGTATCAAACCTCAAGAAAATTAGGACGGAACGCCCCACTTGAGGTCCACAAAAGACAATGGGATTGTATTCACTATTCTTCAATATAGGTTTCAAGGGCGACATAAGAAATGTGGTCAATGATCGAATCAGAGAAGAGCACACACAGTTAAACACACACAGAGATGAACACACAATAACTTGGCTATCGCATTACAGGAATGGGTATTTATACAATGGTGAGATGAGCTGCACCATTGATTGGTTTCAAGATCAATGGTTGGAATTACTTCTTCCAGACGTTTCTCATTCTTCCAAGAAGTTACTGGAGTGATGCATTCACTGCACACTTATCTCTATCAACTACCAGGCTGACTGATTGTTTAATTAATTGCTAACACTCCCCTTAATTAAACAACCTTTACAACACCTATCTTATCTCTACATATTACAAACTTAGCATTTCCAAGATGCTATGTAAATATATCTGAAGCATTATCATTTGTGTTGCAATACAATACATCAATCTCATTTGACTTTATTTTTTCTCTTACAAAATGATAGTGTGTCTCAATATGCTTTGACTTAGCATGATACACTGGATTGTTTGCCAGTTTGATGGAACTTTGGTTGTCACATTGAATGATTGTTGGTACTTTTTTCTTTTCTCCAACATCTTCAAGTATCCTCCTTAGCTAAATTGCTTCACAGGTGGCAGTGCATAATGCTTTGTACTCAGCTTCAGTGGATGACAAAGAAACAATTGGTTGTTTCTTACTGCTCCAGGACACGATTCTTGATCCAATACTGAATGCATATCCTGTAGTAGACTTCTTGTCATCTGGATCTCCTGCCCAATCAGAGTTTGAGAAACCTGTCAACTCAACATCAAAATCATTAGTATACTCAATACCAAAATCAATAGTCCCTTTCAAATATTGGAGGACTCTCTTTGCAACTTTCCAGTGATTCTCATGAGGCTTAGCCATAAATTGACTAAGAATGCTCACTGAATATGAAATATATGGCTTGGTTGTGGTGAGATAATTTAGACTTCCCACCAATTGTCGATACAAAGTACCATCCACTTCTTTTGAGTCATCATTATTGTTGAGCTTAACATTTTGTTCTAATGGAGTAGATACTAGCTTACATGTGTTCATATTAAACCTCTTGAGTACCTCTTTTGTATATTTGCTTTGTGTGATTAAGGTCTTACCATTTTCTCTCCATACCTCAAGACCTAAATAGTAATGTAAATGTCCAAGATCCTTCATTTCAAACTGTTGTGACAACTTTCTTTTGATCTCTTTAATCAACCTAGTAGCACTTCCTCTTATGATAAGATCATCTACATATAGAGAAATCAAAGCAATTTGACCATTTCTATCTTTCTTGATATACAGATTGGGATTACTTTTACTTTTTATAAAACCTTGTTGAAAGAAAAAAGTATCAATTTTCTCATACCAAGACCTAGGTGCTTGTTTAAGTCCATATAAAGATTTCTTCAACTTGCATACAAGATGTTCTTTTCCTTTCTTTACAAACCCCTCTGGTTGAACAAGATAAACCTCTTCTTTTAATTCTCCATTCAAAAATGCTGACTTGACATCTAACTGATGCAACTTCCAATTATACTTGGTAGCCAATGCAATCATTAATCTAATAGTATTCATTTTTGCTACAGGAGCAAAAGTGTCTTCATAATCTATCCCTTCTTTCTGTGAATAACCTTTGGCAACCAATCTAGCTTTGTATTTGTCTATACTGCCATCATCATTAAATTTATATTTGAACAACCATTTTGATCCTATGGGGGTTTTGTTCTCAGACAATTCCGTCAATTCACGTGTTTCATTTTTAATTATAGAATCATATTATTCCTTCATGGCATCCATCCATTCTTTGTGGTCTTTAGCTTGCTCATAATTTAAAGGCTCTACCACATTCATAGCTTGAGTTATTAAGGCATAGTCTCTATACCTGACAGGGGTCTCAGATTGTCTTGTTGTCCTCCTTAGTTCTTCACTTCTTTGTGAAGTTCCTTCACCTCTTCTAGGCGTGCTCTGGCTACTTGTAGAATCTACGATGCTTGGAACTTCTTCTTGGATGACTTCTTCTTCTTCTTCTTTAGCACTTTCCTCATTTTCTTTAGGTAGATTCCATACATCGTAACCATATGATTTTCGTATTTCATCTGCATTTTCATGAAACAACACATCTCTACTTGCAAACACCTTATGATTGTTAGGATCAAACATTTTATAGGCTTTGTATTATGTACAATAACCAATAAATATGCATTTGATTGCCTTTGCATCAAGCTTTCTTCTATCTTCTTTTGAAATGTGAGCAAATGATTTACTCCCAAATATTCTCAAGTGTTTCACTTCTGGTTTATATCCATAAAAAGCTTCAAAAGGTGTTTTGTGCTCTAAAATTTTTGTAGGACTCCTATTCTTTAGATATACAATAATACTTATTACTTCAGCCCAAAAACCATTAGAAAGATTTTTACCTTTTATCATACTGCGAGCACATTCAACCATGGTTCTATTTTTCATCTCTGCTACTCCATTTTGTTGAGGAGTATGTGGCACTGTAAAATGTTGTAGAATCCCATTATTTTGCAATACCTGATGAATGCCCTTGATGTATACTCCCCTCCTTGATCTGACCTAAGAATCTTGATGCTCCTTCTTGTTTTCTTTTCAACCATATTCTTGAATTCTTTAAAATATTCAAAAACATCACTTTTCTTTCTCATAAAATAGACCCAAGTGTATCTAGTTATATCATCAATAAAGATAAGGAAATAATATGATCCTCCAAGAGATCTAGTTTGCATGGGTCCACAAACATCAATGTGCACTAGTTCAATAATTTCTCTCTTTCTTTTATCTATATGCATATGAAATTCTTCTCTATGTTGTTTTCCTAATGCACATCCTTCACATCCTTCACATTCAACATGTTCACTCTTAAACATTGGAAGACCTTCTACCATTTCTTTCTTCTGAAGCATCATAAGATCATTATGGTTTAGGTGTCCATACCTTTGATGCCACAACTCTTCCATTGACATAGTTGTGGATGCCAACGCTTGATGATCCCCCCTTGTAACACCAAGCTTATATAGTCCTCCAACTCTAGATCCTCTCGCAATGATTTTGTAGTGATCCTATATGTCCTTCATCACACATTGTGACTTAACAAATTCAACTTTTAGATCTTGATCTGCAATGGTGGATACAAAAATCAAATTCTTCTTTATGCTTGGCACATACATTACATTATGGATTTGTTTCACCTCCCCAGTAGGTAAAGTCATAGATACATCTCCATACCCTTTAATTTCATGTGACCTATCATCTCCTAGATAGATCTTATGAACATCATTAATGTTTTCATGATATGTATCAAATCAATTCTTATTACATGACATATGAATTGAAGCACCAGAATCAATAAATTGAGAATTAGCATCATCAGTGTTTGCTGATAAAGTAACATTAGAAACAAACAACTAGAGATTTTTAAAATCATCACATACTCTCGCACCTTTGTCAACAAAATTTCCTGAATGTTTGTTATATTTTGACTCATTAAACTTCCTCCTCCTACAATCTTTAGCATAATGTCCAAACTTACCACAGTAGAAGCATCCTTCATTCTTCTTCACATGTGTGTTTGTGCTTGGTGGTGCCCTGCGGTTTTGTATGTGGCTTGCCTTCTTTATTTATCCTCCATCACTTTCCTTTGTAGGGTTGTTTCCCTTTCGCCAGTAATGTCAGATCTGAATTGTGAGATCTGCTATTGAGATTCTTTGTGCACTCCTCCTCTTGCAGAACAATACCTGTCAATTCATCGAAAGTAGGGGCATTTTCCCTAGTTGCAATCCAAGTAATAAACATTTGATATTCATCCAACATGTCATTTAATGTGACAGTGGCCAGGTTAGTACCAGAAATCTCCTCACCAATATCTCCTAGATTATCTTTCAACTCTTTGATTCTAGAAAGGAAGTTACTGATATTTTCATTCTCCTCCATCTTAATTGAAAGAAGCTTACTCTTCAAAAACAATACACGGTTTGTGTTTATCGTATCATATAAACATTTAAGTGTCTACCAAGTTTCATGGGATGTTTTTCATTCCCTAATGTGTGGGATGATATTGTCCTTGACGGACATCCTCAAAAGCACCTTCACTTTACTTTCTCGTTGCTCCCAATCCTAAACTGACGCTGTCAGGGCAACTGGTTTTGCTTCGTCTCCACATGCAATTGACTAAACATTGTATCCTTTTATCAGCGTCTGCAACTTAAAATTCCAATTGACATAATTTTCCCCATTTAACTTATTTGATTCATTTATATATGAATCTACCATGATATTTGCCATTTTTTTTATAGCACTAAAATGGCTAGTAATAACCAATACTCTAGAACCCAAAAAAACTCTGTAATAATCGATGTTCCAAATTCTGGATCACCTCTTTATAATGTGAGCTTTGTCATAATCCGTACACAATGAAAAACATATAATCAAACTACCATATTACCAATAAACACCATATCATCACATTATCACATACCACCATTTAGCCTTAGTTCAAGTTTTTTTTTTTAGTTTTAATTTATTAAATTCACCACACCATGACACCTTTCCACATTATCTTTAAGTTATGATTTATGTTCCTCTTTACACACTATAAAAACCTCTTTCACCAAATCGTTCAACATTCAACCATAAAAAGATAAAAAAAATACTTTTTACTGAAATTTACCAGCCATAAAAGGTTAATATGTATACCTTCATGGCCTCTTTCAAAAAAAAATTGAATGCCTCTTCCCCAGAGATCCTCTAGCCTCAATCGCCCCTCAAATTTTAGCAATTCCGATGGGCCCAAGAGTCCATGACTCTCCCTTACAACATACATACAACAAATGATCTAATAGCGGACAGGTAGAAAACGAACATGTAATCTTCACGTAGATTGATGACCCTCTCATGCAGCCCTCACCTCCTTCACGTTCACACGAATATTGACACTGCCAATGCCCTTCTCTCAAGAGAAAATGTTGGCCCCTTCACTGCTTCTTCGTACAACAAAGAAAAAACCAGTCACAACAGTAGTCACAATCTCTTCTCCCAGTCATAACAACAACTATCAACGCTTAACAATTGCTCTTTTTTTTTAATCCTTAAACAACATGGGCGATAGATTTTCTCCAACTTCGGATAGATCAAACTCTTCCACGCAGGGTGACATAACAACACCCTCTCACCTCTCTCTGTGATTTCACCCTTCACTACACTCATGGCCCTCTCTGCTCTCACAGGGCACTCACGGCTCTCTTGCACAGGTGGAGAGCACTCTTACACAGGAAACAAAATGATAGCAGCAATTCCTCACAGCCTAGCTCTCTCGGACCTCACAACTTTCACAACACTCACGTCCTCTCCGACTCACATGGCCCTCACGGCTCTCTTGGCTCTAATACCAAATAGAGAAGAGCACATACAGTTAAACACATGCATATATGAACACACAATAACTTGTCTATCGCATTACATGAATGGGTATTTATACAATGGTGAGATGAATTGCATCGTTGATTGGTTTCAAGATTAGGCTGGAATTACTTATTCCAGACATTTTTCATTCTTCCAAGAGTGATGCATTTACTGCACGCTTATATCTATCAACTACCAGTTTGACTAGTTGTTTAATTTATTGCTAACAGATCGATCCTTTGCTAATCGAGTTTTCAACGTCATCTCTATGGCTTCTGTAAAATGATTTGAAGGCCCAGATGTAGGTGGTCTTGAGATAAAATTTGAGCCATTTGCTCTTTCTGCAAATGAGTTGCCCCCTACTTTCATCGATCTTCAAGCCTAGACGTGAAATGATATTCATTGCCTCTGGTTGGTTGGATTAGTTCTTTACAACTTCTTCGAGTAACATCAGATCTTTTCCTCTCATTGCCTTTGTTGAGTTTCAAAGCACTTCCTTTCATTGCCTCCGATGAGTTTCGGAGCACTTTCTCTTAACTTTGGCGATGTGAAACAGTGAGTTTCGGAGCACTTTAAATTAACTCTGCCCATGACTTTAGAGCAGTTTAGATTAACTTTGTCGATGACTTCAGAGTAGTTGTTTACATGTTCGCCACTGATTGCGTTTATTTTGATATATGGGCACATATCTAAAATAATTTATTGTCTATCTGGCAAGCTTTCAAAACCCTAGTCATGTCTTTTTTCTTTGTGCCTCATATTACCCAAGGTTTAATTTAAAATTCTCCCCTTTCATATGGTTTGTTTCCCTTTTTTATGCTTTAATTATTTTGCAAATATTAAGTTTAAATAATTTAAATTTTAAATAAAATCAAAATTATTTAAATTCAATATATATTAAACTTTGAAATAACTTATTATAAAACCAATATTTACCTAAAGTAGCTTTGGGTAGAGGTGAGAACTCAAGAATGCGAACCTGTGATCACGTTGTTGAAGGGGATTTTCAAGACTCATAACTAGCTCAAACAATGTCAGATTTGAGTATCATCTCTTGCGACGTGAAGAGTGTTGAGAGGCACTTTCAGCGAGTCGAATAACCATGCTATTCAAGCATTCCATATGTGTAACGACCGATAAGGCAGGTTTGGGTGAGAAACCACTTGACGATTCGTTTTGGTATTTTCGGGCATCAGATTTTGATTCTATGAGTTGTGTTGGAATAGTAACGATAACAATAATACATTTGACCTATTTCGATGATGAAAAATTCACTTTGACGAAAGCCAAAAAATTGCACTCAAAATCATTGTTTAACAAAAGTCCAGGTCTCATTTTCATTATTGCTTCACCCAAATTCAATTATGTAAGTTCTTGTGTCATCTGTAATGTATGGAATCTTAATTCATCCATTGACATTGAGGTGATGCCTTGGTAGCACATAATTATAAACCCACAAAAATAGCCAATCGACGTTTGGGATGCTCAACACGACTTAGGAGCTGGGAGGACCGATTTTTCTTTAATGTGCATTTTAGAGCCAACGTAAGACCTACAGATGTTGTGGTTAACTCATATGATTCTAGACAGAACCTTCACGATCAATATTTATTCATAACTTCAATAAGCGCAAAGTAAACAAACTAGTATGGCATGTATGATTAAATTTGTTGGCAACACAAATAGGTTTGATTGTGACTGCAATCACGAAGCAGATCAAGCGCGGTAGTTATCAATTTTCCATCTAGGCATGGAGAGATTAGTCACCATAAATTTTTAGGAGATTGACTGACGGACGTGGCAAGAAGGATCTGAGCTGGGAGGAGGATAAGATAGGTCTCAAGACGAAGGCATGTCTTGTTGACTGGGTCGGCATCGGTGAGAGAAAGGAGATCATTGTAGATGCGCTCAGTGTCAATGAAAGGTCGACGTCTTTCTGTTGGCACATCGATGACATAAGAGGGAAACTCATCAATCTAGCAGTGCATCGGCGAGGGAGAGACAAACCTCGCCGATATGTAGTGTATCAAAGGGAAAGGGAGGAGCATTGTTGATATGCAATGCATTGACGAAAGTGGAAGGAAGTTGGCTGGTGAAAATCATGTGCACAACTAAGATAATCGTGTGAATATTATCGATGTGTCGACGTTGATCATGTGAATTTCGTCGGTGATAAAGATGTGCATCAGTGAAGTTTAGCAGCAGCACATCGATGCATCAACCTAGTTTAAAGGAAGGTGGTCTATGTTTCGGCGAAGAAATCACTAGCACACCAATGTGTAGGTGGAATAAAGGATGCATTCGTCAGTACACTATGTATCGATGCAGGAAGAGAGAACTCGCTGAAGTGCAGATCGGCGAGTCAAAGTGATCTGAAGAGAAACTGGAAATGGTAAAGCGGGAAGAGTGGGAGGAAAACTCAGGATTATCCATTCACATGAGAGAGTGTGTGTGAGGGTTCCAGTAGGAAGTTTTGAAGGGGGCCCAATTTATTCTCTTAAAAATACAATAAGAGAAGAAAATGTGTTGTGCACACGCAACACCTAGCCAACCTCAAAATTTACTCAAGCATCCAAAACAATTGCTTCCCAAGTATGATGTTGAAGTGGTGGGTCTTCTAGAAGACCATATTAAGAAACTTATTCTAGCAATCAGATTAATGAGTGTACAACATGAAGATGTGGTGTGCATGCTTATCCCTTATGCCTTTGAAAACACAACATCTACTTGGTATTTCAATTTGTGAATAGGGTCAACTACTAATTGGGGTGATTTTCAAAAAATGTTTATAGATAAATTTGGGGAAGAGATAACCATTTGGGGAAGAGATCGCCATTGGTGTAAAATCCATCCGTTGAGACAGATCCCACTTATCTGGTGGTGAAGTCGTTTATGACCTCTTTGATAGCTTGACATGAGGCAGAGACTACCCACACCTCAGATGGTCCTGTGTCTAAGGCAGTGAAAAAGGGGAAGAAGGAGAGATGAGGGACTTGCATAAAATCTCTCTTAGGACCACCCAACCTAGGTATTGTCCTCCCTCAGCTCATTGGGTGGCCAAAAATACATGGGGTTGATTTTTGGTGGACAAGGGGGTGAAAATGAGCTTGTTAAATTTTGGACCAACAAACTAATAAAAGTGAAAAACAAGTTGTTCACTCTCTTATCACCTTGGGAAAATGTTGAAACTGATTTCTAGGGTAAACCGGGGTTCGAAACAATTACTCAGTGAAAGACTTATGCAAAAGTACCAAAGACTAAGAGTCAAGATGTCTTTGGAAAACGAAATCCATACCATTTAATATGGATGTAAGTTATGAACATCAAATTGTTTGGGTCTTGTAATACGTGAAAACAAGCCTAGAAATGCCCAGAATTAGTGTGAATTGCCAAAAAAACAATCCCGTGACTTTTAAAGGATGAAAACCAGGATATGAAAATGAAAAACCATCCCTTCAACGGGTTGCAACACCTATGGAAAAAGATGTAACTAGATGCAAACTAAATTTTACCAGGGTGTTGGGTGGATTGACGAATGGTTTAAGACTTTAAGCATGTATTAATTGTAAATTTTAAGTTGATTAATCACATGAAAGGTTACCACATAGTTATGAAGGTCCTCCTGACCAGGCTCACGCTTATTATCTCACAAGTTTTCTGCCTAGTATCAAAAGAGTGATCTTGCATACACCAATTGGTCTAAAAGATGAGTGCTCCACGAAGTTCGGAGAAGGAGGGGTTACACCCTTTTCATCACTAGAGGTTTCGGGCTCTTAAATCTACTTGGATGGAAGAAGGATATTTGCACAAAGGAAGAGGCTCAAGACCACCCCCCCGAGGGAGTTTGGTTGAGCTTACACGATCATAGTAGTATTTCGATCCAAGCTAAGTTATTCAACGTTCTTAATCCTGGGATTTACCAATAAGACCAATTCGAAGAAAAATAGCTCACTCCATTGGTACCAGGAAGACAAATTCCTAGTGGACCCTGATAAAGATTCTCTAGCTTTGACTCCTAGTGTTCTAGAGATTGAAATTGGTGAAATGAAAATACCAAGCCATCCACGTGGCAACATCACATCTTGATTTCACAAGCGTATCTCTTGGTCAACAAAACTGAAATCTCGATATATATATATATATATATATATATATATATATATATATATATATATATATATTTGTTTCATGGGGCGGACCCTTGCCTTTTGTTTTCAGATGTTCTGCATTGTTTTTTTTCTTTTAATGGGCCCCTTTAGGGGTATCAACTTGTAAGTGATAAATAAATGAAAATATGCAATACTACAAGTACCATTTCATCATCCCCACTAAACTTGATGTTAAACACAGTGGGCATGATGGAAAGGAAACACAACCACCACCTAGTCACGGGGTTATGCACCTTTAGCCTTTATCTTAGGTGGCGTGGTACTCTAAGAAATTCAATAAAGAATAAATGAAATCACCTATGCTACTCAACCCAAAGGAATGTGGTTTAAATTCTTTGTAGGTTGCATAACTGCCATGTGCAAGGGAGCTTCAACTATTTGCTTGGTTAAGGGATGGAAATTAATCTAATGAAGATTAAATAAATGACAATTTACAGAGAAAAATTGTTGACTTCTATGAACATAAAATCAACTGAAAAAAAAAATAAAAAAATAACAAATAAATAAATTCTTGAAGATGAAGACTATGTTAACAACAAAGTGTGTGAAAGATTTATAAAACCGAGTAAACTCAAAACAAATGAAAATATGAGTGTCGGGGAAGGATTTTACAAGGTTGTTCCTTGTTTTTTTCTTGTTGCCTTGCTAGCTCCTTTGCCTCAAACAAGTCTTCAAGTGGTTCCTGACCGCTTAGGTGAAGTAGAATGGGTAACCGATTACTTCCTAGCAGGATAACAATGGATTTTTTTAGTATATTTAATAACAGAAACAAAATTAAAGAGAGAAGTAAATTGAAAGTTACGGGTATAAAATAACCAACTAAGATGATTATCCCAGAAGGGTAAATTGACCAAAATGGTCAATTTGCCTATTTAGGACATCAATAACAAAGATAGAAAACTAAAGTTAAAAAATAAGAATGGAAAAAGGAGAATTAAACAACTATGAACAACAAATAAAAGAGGCCTTAATGGATGTCATAAGGTACCCCTAGACCTCCTAACCACTAACTATGGATGATATGTCTATCTCCTTCTTGAAATTTGCACAAACATTCACTTTAAACAAGACATGCGAGAGTTGTTAGTACAGAAAAACAAACAAGTTAAACCCAAGGAAATAGCTAGAAATACCTATCTAATCAATCCCTCATGGAGATAATTAACATAAATAGTATCTACTACTACCCCTCAACCCTCAACTAGCAAGCATCCAAGTCCCAACGACCAAAGGAAAACAAACAAGTACAAACACTAAGAACTTTTGAAAAAAATAGCAGAGCTTTTGTTCTATATTCAAAAAGTCCCCCTTTGTTACAAAATCCTTCCTCTTATTTATAAGAGAAGAGGAGGCTAGGGTTGGGTCTCAAGACACCTGAAAGAGATTAAATTCTCGAGGCTGACTCATATTCTGCATATACTTTTTGTAGATGACGTGTTGATCATGACCACCGCCAATCTAGCTGAATGGACCATCATTCACTCTCTCATTAACACCTTTTGCTCTGTTTCAGGTTTAGAGACCAATATCCACAAGTCTGTCTTCCTGGTATCGAATGCACAGGAGGAATTGCAAACAGATTTAAAAGTTTTCTTCGGTATTGATTCTCACAAATTAGCGGAGGGATTTACTTCCCTAAGCTACTTTATAAAATCTTCCAGCTACACAAAAAAACCTGGATTTGGCTTATTGACAAATTTGATTGTAGAATTCACAATTGGTGCAACAGAATGCTCTCTATGGGAGGCAGATTTGTTCTTATAAAATCCGTCTTGGAAAGCCTCCTGGTGTTTGGATGGCGTTAGCTCACATCCCTGCTTCTATTCTGAAGACCCTTTGACAACTTGTCTTCACCTTCCTTTGGACTGACAGCAAGAAGAACAATGGATTCCACCTCTGCAGATGGGAGGTAATCTCAAAACCCAAATTGATGGGAGGTTGGGGTCTTAGAAATCTGCCTTTCTTTTATAGGGCGCTCTCGGAAAACACCTTTTGGAGAATTTTAATGAAACCCAGCCTTTGGAGTAAGGTGATCAAAGCTAAGTATTTCCCACACCTTCCTGTTCACATCTGGATCAAATCCGCCTCGGAGTGACCTACTAGAGGCTCACAAACCTGGAAACGCCTCTCTAAATCGCTACCGATCATTCTTCATTGGATTGCATGGAAACTAGGCAATGGCTACTTGATTGAAGTCGGCAGAGACAAAATTCTGGGATTGGGCAGAAAATCCCTACTTTCTCCTCCACTTCTGGCGCATCTGCACAGCAAGAGTCTATATTTCTTGCATCAATTCAACATTTCGCCCAGTGGGGGACATTTAGGTGAACATTGGCTCAATGGAATGGATCTACAGCTTGATACCGTGTTAAAAGCTGAATGGGGTGCCTTCACCCAGTAGTTAACAGATGCAGGCATTTGCCTACAAGAGAGGTCAGACGCCCTCATTTGGACGGGAGGGGATAGTACCGGCTTTCTTACTGCAAGAAATGTGTATCATGCATTGGCTGCAAAATTCTGGACTTCAATCAATGCGAGTTGGCGCCAGAAAATATGGAAGGGGGACTGTCCCTTGAAGCTAAAACTCTTCGCTTGGCTTCTGATTGAAAACAAACTTCTGGTTTGGGAGAATCTACAAATCTGTGGCTGGGAGGGCCCAAACCGTTGCATCCTGTGCAAACAGTACAATGAATCAATTCCCCACATTTTCTTACAGTCTTCTTTCACCCGCTCTGTTTGGCATCAATTATCTTCGGCGCTAAATCTCACCACGCCTTGGACAGGTGCCAATGTGCCCCTCTGTTTTCGCAACTGGATTGGTGACAACAAGAACCACTCTATGCTTCCAGTCTATCTCTGCTGGCAGGTCTAGAAGGCCAGAAACACGACGCTTTTCGAAGAGAGACCACCATCGATTCAAAGAGTGGTAAATATCATTCTAGTTGAGGCGGCCACTTCCGGAAACAAAACCAAGGATCCACCTTCCCTAAGACACAAACTTGCAATTCCACTTGACAGAGTTGTTGCTTGGTTCGATGGCGCGGCACAACAAGGAGGCTCTCTTTGTGTGGCGGGAGGAAAAATCGCTTTAAACTCTCACACTTGCTTCCACTGGACTCTAAACTGCGGACAAGGAACTAACATGAAGGCAGAACTTTTGGGAGCGTGGGCATCTCTCATTCTGGCATGTCGCCTGCACATTGACGAGCTTTTACTTCTTGGAGACTCCAAAATTATTATTGACTGGCTTATTGGTCAAGATGATTTCCATGTGGTAGCCCTAGAGTGCTGGAAAGAAAGAACTCAAGAAGCCACACTCTCAATAAGGAAGCTCTCTTTCTCTCACATCTACAGAGAGGAAAACAGTGAGGCGGATACCCTATCTAAAAAAGCTCTGTATATGCCACCTGGCCAAATTCATTTTTCAAAGTGGGAGGATGGCAATGAAGGACTAGCCATCATGATCAAACTTTGATTTCTTCCATCTTTTGTTTTTATTTTCTGCATCCCTTTTGATCTGGAAGCCGATCATAGTAGAGACAAGGAACGTGTAGTTTTGATAGTATGGACTGCATTGATCTAAAAGCGTAGTAATCTCTTATATATTTTTCTTTTGCGAAGATAGTTTGTATATTTTTATATCCTTATGAATATAAAGTGCATTTTTTCTCGTGGAAAAAGACACATATCACCTTTGGAAAAATGACAAGTGGACCAACCCTAAAGTGCTTTTCTCTTTTTCAAAAAGGTAAATCAAATCTAAATTTGATTTCAAACTTTAATTACAATATTTTATCCAAAGTAAAACATTTGAGAAACAAACTTTTAACAAAGTTATTTGAGGGAAAAAGACAAAAATCTGTGCCACCTCATCATTTGGCTTGGGATTTGTGCCATTCCAATGTCATCTTGATTGTTGGCACTATTTTTGCAGCTATAAACTAGTGAATTCAAGATGTCAAAGGGCATCGATGGCTGTCAAATTCACTGGGGTGAAGGCCCATGGCTGGGGTAAATTTTGGTCTGCTTTGGAGGGAACTGGACCAAGGAATTGGTTGTTGAAAGTAAGGAAATATCCATTGTTCGAGAAGTTCTCATACCTAATTTGATGCCCCCCTTGTTATCTATAAGTCTTCCCAAGGATTGGTGAAGTAAGGTTTCAATTTGGGCTTGATTTGGTAAAGGGAGCCTCGAGCCTAAACACTTGGAAATATTTTCCCTCATATTAAATATCCATGATTCTTAAATATTATGTATATATTCTATAGTTCTATTAATCATATTTCCAATGTCTTTCTTTTGGGGTAAATTGGGATCTGGATGAGCGAGATACGACCTTGGAAAGGTCATGGGAAAGTGTTGGTTGGAGGGACAATTTGGGGACAATTAGAAATCAAAATGAGTTCAATTTCAAAAAATAGCAGTCTGCTATCGGCCTATATTCTTGTAGCTGAAATGGGTCTCCCTCGGATTTCAAAAATTTGGCCCTAGAGGCCTTAAATTAGGACTCATTCCTACACTTGTTTCCAAGTCAAAATCAAGGTCCCTGACACTTCTGAATGTTTCACTGAAAATATATGATGAATTTTTGAAAGTGAATGCCATGGATCGATTCTACATTTCACCATGGTCATCTAGGCTATTTCTGGGTGAAAATCCTCCTCCATATGAGGAGGATATGCAAATAAGTTGCCTAGTTTCTCTTAGGGGGAATAATAAATTTTATATTATATAGTTTGAACTATATAGTATTTATATTTTCAAATATTTAATATTTTAATTTTATTATTATTATTATTATTATTATTATTATTATTATTATTATTATTATATAATAAAATTTACTAATAAATAATTAAAAAAACAAAAATTGATTAAATTAATATATATATATATATATATATATATATATTGTTGGAAGATTGGTTGTTGTCATTGATGTCAACCCTAGTCATGGGTTTTGGACCGCAAGATTGTTGAAGGTATTTGGACATGAAGGAAAATGCACATGTAGATACAAGACCCATGGATGGATAGTATACATCATGTTGTTTCTGGTGGTATGTGGCACGTCACATGGATCCTCATGGTTGAGGAGAAATGAATTGTTGAAGATGACAAAGTGAATTGAAGAAGGAAGTACATGTAGGCCCTGAAGATAATTAAATAAAAGAATTACAAAATAAGAAATTGTCAGGTCGGCCATAATGTTAGAAGTAAGTGACATAAATGGTATAAATAAATATCATTATACATTCATTTGATACACAAGTCGAATTTCAGAGGAAATCAGAAGTAAAGAAGGTCGGATTTCAAGGGAGGATGAAGTCTTTTGGTGATGTGTTCTAAGGTATGTTATTTTTAGGTCATCTTACCATTTTTGCTATAAAAATTTTTCTAGAATGATTCATATGGTTAAATTGCTATGGTATTGAGAAGACATATCAAGGTACCTGTGGTAAAAATTTCAGCTCTTGATTCACTATAATTATGGAGATACACTCTGTGGAAGATAGGGTTTGTGACCAGTCCTGAAGCTAGTCAATAAACAGGTGTTCCGGGTAAAACAGTCATAAATTATTCATCGAGAATCCAAATGACAGGGGAAAAATTTCATTGAAAATAGTACGGACTTTAGTTTCTTGTGTGCAATTTTCAGAATCTGATGTTAAATATTGAGTGTGGGGCATTCTGTACAAGTTCGGTCTCCTGAATAAACCAGAATTGAACAAAGTCTACCATTCTCTCTATAATTTCTTTTTGGGGAGGATTCATGGAGTGAAACTTGGAGGAGTTTCAGAGAATACATTGAGTAATATTATATACAGGATCAGATTACTCCAAGAATTGAATAATTTCATAAATTGAAGAAGTCTCAGGAAGCATTATCAGGTTCTATGTGATGATTGGTTGATGGTGATAATTTGATGTAAAGTTTTATTATCTCTCATATATTATTGGGTGGAAGGAAGGGGCAAGGATGGAGAGTTCAACTCTCTATTGATATTGGAGAATTGTATCTTCCTCTTGGAGGTTTATCCCTCCCTTTACATTTGGAAGCTGAAGCTACCTTTGGGAGTCATTACTTCCCTTGAACAATAACTATTGATTATTTCTCATATATTGTGCATGATGTATTGGGGTGTATTGGTGTAACTCTTATACTATTGTTCATTGCTCATTGGATATAATTGAATGGTTTAAGTATAAGTTGAAAAGGGTTTTAAATTTTACTTGATAGTGATTCACCCCCCTCTTAGTATCAACATATATATATATATATATATATATATATATATATATATATATATATAATTAAACCCCCCCAACTCAAAACATATTCCAATGAATTTTTTTTGGTTAATATATAATTATACCTTGGTGGCAGTGACAGAGGGGTGGTAGTGTCTCTGCCCTAGTGGTAGGACAAACCCTGACCCCTTTTTTATGGTGTAGACATGGCGGAGGTCGTCTTTGGTTGGTGGGTGGGAGGAGGGTTTTGAAATGTGCCCCCACATGGGGTTGTTGAGCGGAAAAAAGGTGGCGCAGGTGCAAATCTACAACATAAATTGTATGGTTGTTCTTTGATAGAGAGGTGGTTGGGAAAAGTTCTATGTGCACACTGGTGGTAGAGTGGGGTCTCAATGCTTTTTTTTTTTTTTTTATAAAAGAGCAGGTTTAAACTATAGGAAAGGGGAGGGGAGGTTGTGGGTTTGACCCCCTCCGCTCCAATTTTGTTTAAAGGTTCAATTTTTTTATTGGAGAAAAGGGGAAAAAGTGGGATGTCGAGGGTTCAAACCCCCAACCTCCATTTTTGCATGCTCAGGCCTGCCACAGTACCAAAACTCAAAGGTTTAAGAGGGCTATGGAGGCTTGGGCATGGTGCCCAAGAAGGGTTCAAATCCCCTCTGTATTGTAATTTTACTCAGGAACAACAACACAAACCAACAATTAAACTCTGAACCAATAAACAAATTTCTGAACCAGTTAATTAAACTCTAAGCCAATAAACAAAATGGCATGCAACCCAGTCTTTTCAGTGAAAAACCATCAACCCAATACAAATAATATCTCTGAGCAAACAAAACCAATGTTTGAGGAAAATATGTATGGAATACCTGGCCTAATTTTGATTCTAGTCATTGTATGACATGTTCCTTTTCTCTGCTACTTGAACTTGATGCTCCAAATCCAGATACCTCTCCCCCTCTAGCAAACCTGTCAAATGAGCTGAGAGAGGGAGGGGGAGGGTCTTTGTATTTTTTTATTTTTATTTTTTTGTGTTTTTTCCTTTTTTCCAAATTGTACAGGGGAATTGCATGTCATTCTCCTCATTTTTCTCATTTATTATTATTATTATTATTATTATTATTTTATTCATTTCCTCGAAAAATGTGCAAAGTCAAAGCTTTTACTTAATGGAGACCAAAATTGATGCTACAGAGTCAAAATGTGACATGGGGAATGCCTTCGGAAAGTTCTCGATGAGCTCGTTGCGAATATACAATCAACAACCTAGTATTGTGCCATATAGGGCCTCAATTTTGGCCAGGAAAGTCTACTCTCTAAAACCCTGATTTGCTCGTGGGGTCCACAAAATGATCAATCTTGCGAAAGATGCCACATCGCTATATGATATCCAATTGATGCAAACAAAGTATCAACAGAAACATCTCGATGAGTACTTCGATGATGTGAGAATCAAAACCTAAGACGAGGCCGTTGAGTAATGTTTTTACTAACCTAAACCTCTGCCCTACAATCTGGTGAGACCGTCTCACCTCAACCAGTTCAGACTTGTAACAACTCTGATTGGGTCATAAGATGTCAAAATGAGGAAAATGAGGCACCATTGAAAAGGTATCTAATTCTACTACATTGTTTTATGATTCAGATCCTTTCAACATAAAATTGTAAACCTTGAACCACTGTCACCAAATTGCCCTTTAAAACTCGTCTTGAAATTGCGAAGGCTTGTTCTCAACAACCGGGGGTCAAAACCAAGCATAAGATATACCGATGGAAAGGTATCACACTGCTCTACAACACATCTATGCCTAATTTTCCTTTCAAGTCATATCTCAGAACATAAACTGATAAGGAAGTTACAACTATGGATTTTGGTCATTTAGGAGGCATGAAATTTGTGCCCTTTGTAGACTAGTCATACGAACTCAAAATTGGGAAGATGATAGCTCGTTGGAAATATTATCCTAATACGTATAGGGTGAAATCATTTTATTTTCTAACCAACAAACATATTTCATTTTATTTCCTATGAAATTATGTGTTCATACCCACCCAGTGACCAGCAAAAGGGGCCAATGTTGACAAATTTTCAAACTGATTCCTTCATTCATGAAATATGAATGGAGAAGCCTTGGCATATGGAATTATTATATGGGAGGGTTTTATAACTCAAAAAAGTCCTTGGAAGGCCTCCCCTAGGGGAAAAATATCACGGTTTCGAGTCAATCCAAGCAAGGTCGGAATGAGCTCGCTTAAGGGCCAATAAGATGTTGTTGGACATAAGGATATTGATGATTATTGTGTAGATTTCCAATAGGTGATAGTAGGATAAGGGACACTATGAATTTGAAATCCATTTAACCCTACTATACCTCTGATTGATAATGGAGGAACTAACCAAACTGAATCTAACACCCTCTAATTGATTTGAACTGAGACCAATTGACTTGAATTTATGTTTGGTACTCTTCTAGAGTTTGATAAGTCACTATGTTCTCAAATGAACCTATGAATGTAACCCACTGACACTTTTTAATGGGAAAGGGCCATAATAACTATGACTCCTACCACTATATTTGATTGAAACCAGAGCTTAATGGGTCACTAAGAGAAACCCTCATGCTAGCTCTAGAAGATATGAAAATAATGAACAACATGTTGAGCCCGAAGTAGATTTTTGGGTCAACAGTGGGTCCGAAGGAAAAGGTCAAAGACTTCAATCAAAGGTTTACCACAGTCCTAAACAATTTTAAAGATGGAACTGTGCCTACACTAGAGCTTCAAATTGAAGTTTTTGGTAATGCATTACCTGAAATAATTTCAATGTTCATTAGGTGAGAAGTAAAAAAATACCATAGCATTAAATTTTGATGAAGGTAAGAAGGTTGAATTTGAAATGAAAGGATGAAAAGAAAATCGGACCACATTGGAGAAGAAGGAAGTTGTGCCACCCAAAAAAGGTCCTATTTTACAAAGAATTCAACTAAACAAACCCATAGAGGATAAGGAAAAAGAGTCCATGGATATGGAAATCATGTAGAGAATGATCAAATGACTATCCAAAAAATTAATAGATATGAAGATAAGTTCAAGAGAATGAAATTCCAATCAGAAACCATAGAGGCCTTTCCCTCCTAAATCCGTTGATCCACCTCTTGCAAATTTAAACAATGATTTAGAAGGAGTAACCATGGATAACTATTGCAGCTATCATCAGGCCAATCACTTCAAGAATATCTTTCCATTATGGATAAATGCAATGAATTTTGTAGCCAATAGAGTTTTGGATGGTTTTGCAAAAGTAGAAGAATTTGATAAACCATTGGAGGGAGGCATGGAAGAAAATATCTAGAACTTTCTAGTGAGATAGATATGGTATTATGGGATATGCTTCTTGGTGTGAATATGGATGAAGATGAGGGATTTGTGGAAGAAGGATTAACAGCTTAAATTGGGAGCAAAGGACCCATAACTCAACAATAACAAATTGTCCTAAACTCAGAATACAAGAAAACCATGGGTTGTTAACCCCATTGTTAGACCTGCCTCTATAATCTTTGTTATGCATAAGCCTTTAACCAGTTATTCAAAGCATATGGAATACAACATTATAAAAAATCTAAATAAGATCAAATCAAATAATTCAATACTTGATATATGCAAATTTCATAGCAAAGCAAGTCTTTGTTGAAAGCCTTGAAAGATGAAGAAATGCAATTGTTAACTTCTGATAAAACTACTAATAATACATTTGGAAACAATAATAGAAAGAATCCATTAGCATTGCACTTATGGAAAAAAATTGTGTCTTTGAATCCTCCATTCTTACTAAATTTTGAGATATTTAATCAGAACATTCATAACTATCTAGTAGATTCGGGTGCTTCTTCTAATGTCATGCCATACTATGTCTGTAAAAAGTTGAATTCTACCCAAACTAAATGTTCGACACACATCATTCAACTTGATAGATCAAAAGTTAAGGTAATTGGTGATTTGGAGGATGTTCTGATTAGATTAGCCTCTAATTCCAAGGTTCACCAAGTTATAGACATTGTTGTGGTTGGTATTGTTTAAGCATATGGTCTCTTTCTTAGTAGAGATTGGTCTCAAAAATTACAAGCATACTTTGCATTAGATTGGTCACAACTTTGGCTTCCATGCAATGTGCATCCAAACAAGATCAAGATTGATAGAGAAATATACATGAAGCATATTGTTACTGATCTTGAGGCAACTAATGAACCTTCATCTTTAGAATTTTCAATTCTTGGAAATTATGCTTTAGACTTTGATTTTGGTAGGTTTGTTGCTGAAGTTTTTTATCTACCTAAAACACAATGATCTGAATTGACTTCATAGGAAGATAATTGTCATGAGATAGGAAGTAGCACCAATTTTGTAAACAATGTAAATTCTATTTCTTTTGATACTCTAAATATATTAAATAAAAACAAAATAGACTTTAATTATACCCTTTCTATATAGACTTTGTTTTTTTGATGGTTCTAAATCTCAAGAGAGAGTTGGAGCCGATTGTTTGTTGATTTATCCAAGGGGTAAACACAATTTCATTTCTTTTAGATTAGAGTTTGATTATACAAACAATATTGTAGAGTATGAGGCACTTGTCCTAGGTCTTAAAAATATCATCTATTTAAAAATTGAAAAAATCAAAGGGTTTGGAGAGTTTGAGATTATAGTTAGACAAATTTAAAACACAATACACTATAATTTGCCACACCTAAAGAATTATCAAAATGAATTTCATAGTTTTATTGATAAATTTAATGCTTTTAATATTACAATAGTCCCATGCTCTAAGAATCTAATGGTTGATTCATTGGCTATCACTGGGTCTAGACTCTCTCCATTAGAGGATTTTGAAGCTAGTAGATTTGCAACTAAGTTTCTCTATAAATCCTTTATCCTAGATAACATCACTAATTGGAAAGTATTTGAGGGTGATGAATAGATATTGGGATTTCTCACCAATGGGGAGAACTTCAAGGATTTAGCTATCAATGATGATGATTTTAGCTATCAATGATGATGATTTTCAAGAAACTTTTGAAGAGGAAGGGAATAGATCAATTGAAGCTAAATCACACACTATGCCTAAAGGTATTGTTAATCTAGAAAAACAAAATTACCTAAAAAATATATTTTAAGGATCACCAAATGTAAAAACCAACAGTTCCAATCTAGGTTACAAAGCCATCAATCTAGGAATTGTAGAAAATTCAAAAAATGTTAATTTGGGTAGAGGATGTTCTGAATAGGAAAATATATCATATATTAAATTGTTCAAAATGTACCAAAATGTATTTGCACAGTCATGTAATGACCTTAAAACTTATGGAACATGGATCATTTAGTATATTATCCCCATGAAAAAGGATTTCAATCCATTCCAACAAAAACTATGTAGAATACATCCTTCTCTGGAACATCAAATTCAGAAAGAGTTAAAAAATCTCTTTGATGCCAAAATATTTTCAAGTCTAACATTATGCTTGGGTTTACAATCTCATACCAGTTAGGAAGAAAACGAGAGAAATTCATCTTTATGTTGATTTCCAAAACTTAAACAAGGCTTCAAAAAAAGACAACTATTTGATTCCACCGATGGAGCAACTCCTACACATTGTATCAAGATTTGAAATGTTTTCACTTATTGATGGTTTCTCAAGATATAATCAAGTATTGGTATTAGAAGAAGATAGGATTAAAACCATGTTCCATACCAAGTGGGGTACTTTTGCTTACAAAATAATGTATTTTGGATTGATTAAAGTTGGAGCCACTTTTCAGAGAGCAATAAGTGTTTATTTTCGAGGTCTCGTCAATTATAGCATCAGTGTTTACTTAGATGATGTATCATCGATTTAAAATATAGAGTTGATCATATTTCACACCTTACCCCAATTTTCTTTTTGTATGTAAGAAAAAATGTATTACCTTCTAGTAAACATAAAATTTACACATACAATATTCTTGAGTTTGGGTCACCATGATATGAAACCAACCCAACCCAAGAAAAATTCATAAATCAAACATCCCTAGGGGGGATAAAAAAAAAAACAAATGTTTTGTAATGATTCCTAACAAATAATAAAGTATAGACATCAAAACAAGACCAACTATAACTACAGGCCTATGATAAAAGAAAACATCTAGAAAGCAAAGGCCAACTATTGAGTGAGTGAGAAACATGTTCATCAGGAGGAGCTACCATGTGGCATGACTGTAGATGAATTGACATGTCTAGGAGGATCGCCTTATGGGTAGACAATTTCGGTGCAGATCGATGTTTTGCTTGGCTAGTGCAAATAGCCAACAACAGAGTGATCTTTTGGTCCAATTGTTAAACCGTGAACTTTAAGTTGGCCACCTCACTGTGGACCTCAAAGAGAAGCTTCAGGTGGTCCTCCTCCATAGGAAAATCCCCAGTCATGTCAACATGGCATTTTTCCTTTGGTAAAAAATTCAAGGGCATAGAGGGCAGGCTGCCTTCCTCCAAGACTTCAGTCTCACCAGAAACATCACTCTAAACCATGTGTTTCAGTGATCGTGTCTTAACCAAAAGAGCAACATCACCCACAGTTATGTCATCTTCTTCAGGCCATTATGTTGATGAAAATGAATGGAAAACCTTATAACAACATTTTCCGAATCTTGCTAGGCTAATGCAAGATAGGCGATATTATTACCTTGTTTTTATAGCCTTTACAAAAATATCAATTAGTCCTCAAGAAATGTGTACTTTGGGCTAATGTTTATTTTATGTTTTTGTTGTTTTATCAAAGAAAAATAAAAATGTTTGCAACTGAAATATTTATATCATAAAAAGATAAGAAGACAAATATGAAATAATCATTACACATCAAGTCCAAAAGTGAGATAAAAAACCAACAAAGTTTTTATTAATTCAATTCTGAATTATAGACAAATAATTTCTCTTCATACCCTTGCATGGGTAAGGACCAAAAGAAGTCATAGGTGGAATGTTACATCATGCAGAGACTACTGGTATCTTCTAAGTAAAGACCAAAACTATAAAACTGGATCAACAAGCCACAAATATGCCACTATCTTGACTCTGAAAAACAATTATAATCAATATTGAAAATTAATTCAGAGGTCAAATGAGAATGAACAGACTATCAAAACAAGTGATTGACCTTTGGAAGCATGTCAATAATATATGCTTCTTGGTCCTTCATATTGCCACCTTTAGTAAAACCTTGCTATCAACAAGAATGATTGGCCTTTAAGTAATTCATAAGTGAATAAAAAATGAATGTAATCTCACTCTAGAGCAAGAGAAAACCTTATCAAAGTTATCCTCTCTATTCTCTCTTGTTTGTCCCTTCATCAAGTCCGTCTTTTATTCCTCAAAGGTAGTTTTGATTAGGTTAACTACTTTTAGTTAAGTAGTTAACTAACTTTAGTTAAGTGGGACCGATTTTAGTAAATAATCATAATAATGGTTTTGAAATAAATAATACTAATAAGTGGGGACCCCCCATAAATGACTTAATTTTTTAATTTTCAAAATATTCCCTTGTACCTCCACATTTGCAATATACATACCACCAATAAAGTAAATCCACATCCATTGGCCCCAAAATAAATAATAATGCCATAAAAAACACATGTGACTCCTATAATATTTTAAGCATGCCAATATGTGTGTGTGTGTGTGTGTGTGTGTCTATTGTCTAAAATTTTAAAGTGCAAGTCTGTCATCAATAAATTGTCACAATATCATCATAAAATAAGATTTAAAAATTATATTTCTTGTGGGAGGTTGTCCTCCTCTGTCCACTGTCCTGAGATAAATTCATGTGTTTCTATTAATCTTCCTTGGCATACTTATTGCCTTCATTTGATGATGCTTCAGGGTGCATATCACCAAAGCTAATATTCTTAGGCTCTTTCTCTCTAGGAATGGATTGTAAGGTGACAAAATGGGAAGATGAATCAGAACTAGGTGACATGGTAACTTGTTTCCATTTTCTAGGTTCAGGTTCATGAGCTAAATCTTTGTTTTTATTGAGATGTAGTGCATGAGAAGCCATAGAACGAAAAGGTTGAAGAAGTTTTTTGGGAGGAGGTGGAGGTAATGGAAGAGATACAATGGGTCATCCATGGTGATGTGGTTGGGGATCATGAACAACTTAATTCTAGCCATCATTGACTAGAACCTATGTTTGTAAGGACACATGTGGTTGTACAAGTATGTCGAAAATGCTAGGATGAGGTTGCAATGGAGGTCTTATAGGTGGTGGAGGGGGATTAAATTATCATTGGCCTGCAAAGTTGATAAAACCAGTTTGGAGGAGTTGATTAAATTCCTTGGAATCAACATCAAAGTGAACAGATAATCTAAGTCTCTTGTTTATGCCCCTAGGCCATCCATCTTGTTTCCCTCTATTCCAATTTCCTCTATTTCCTCTATTATATATGTTTTCGCTTTGACTGAAAAAGCTTATCTATTAACACAAAGACTAGATTAGAGTAGGTACAATAGCAAGTAAGACATTAAATACATTTTGAATTTAACATAATTTTAGAAATGGCTCCGACTCAATCAACAATCAAGTATGCAATCAACCAAGGATAAAAGAGAATATTAATCCAACTTTTCCTTCTTGCCTTGAGACAATTTCCAGATTTCACAACTCATACAATTGATAAGAACATGAGATTTATAATGTAATTGGGAATATGAAAGGTTTTGTAATGTATGAAAAGTGAAAATAAAGAATAAGGAAGGATGATACATGTTCTTAATCAAACATATCAGTTATCATCCATCAACCATTATCTGAATATCATATCCAATGTCTGTCAATAATACTTTCACACTAACCATGTTAAGTGTTATTTACATTGACTACTTGTATATCCATTATCCATGTTTCAAACGAAATTGTTGAATTGGTATGTATCAGGGGGAAAAGAATCATGGATTTAAAATGAAACATGATTTTGGGAATTCAAGAGCAATTTATGTAAAGTGAAAACATGAAGGGATTGGACCTAAAACATCAAGTGCAACGAGCATAAAAAGAATCAACCCATGATTTATTTTTGCTTGAGGCTTCAATATGGCTATAAGTTTTAGGCCGATTTTTCTCAAAGACAGAAAGAAAACTAGTACTGGAGGTAAATGCATCGAACCCAAACAATTTGGATTGAAATTAATCCAGGTGGATATCGGTGGCCACCCACCTCTTCCAACTGACTCACATACAATTTTCATCTCGGCAGCTTTTTTTCTAGCTTTTAGGATCTGAAACTTCTGGGGCCGTTTTGAGGCCCTAAACAACGTTTTTTGGGCTCGCCACAGTTACAATATAAATAGAGTTAGATTGTGATGGAAAAATGTTTAGTCCTCGGATATTTCCAATGGGACATCATGCGCCTAAAACGAAGATCTTATACAAAAGTTACGACCCCGAGAAGTTGATGTACCAACTTACCCCATCGGGGCCCACATGACTTTTGGCGCTTCATCTCCTAGTGTTAGGTTTTTGGATGTATAGGGTTTTCTGATTACTTCTTGATGCTAAAAGGGCCTAGAGGCCTCATTATAATTTTCTCAGGCGAATGCATGTAGCCTCCACATCTCTTCTCAGAGATTAGTTACCACCATTTGAGAAAGCTTTTTTCATTCTACATTTTACAGTTTCAGTATATTTCTTTATTGAATAGAAGTTAAGTTTCATCATATCTATGTTATTGTTCACTATATCTCTGCTTTAATATTATAGATCTGTGTTTCATTTCGTTCTGCTCATAAATCTGGATCAATGGTATCAGAGCAGTCTAATCTTCATTTGTTTCTTTGTGCATGTCCCCAATGAGGTTAGGGTATAAGAAGTTGGGACTTGAACTAGTTGAGCCTTTGCAATGTCGGCCTCACCAAACCCAATGAATGCCCATGGGGTAAGAAAAGAGAGACGATGGGGTAGGAGATCCCCTTAAACTGTTTCTCGAGGAATCCCTCTCGCGACAGAGGAATAAGATGATGGATAATTTTTCACAATTCCTTTAGCCACTGCCAACAGGAGACACATCTTCATCGAGCAAAGGCGTAACCCCCTTCAAGGTAAAGATCAATTTTAATATTTCTATATTTGAAGGTAAAATAGATGCAGATGCGATAGACAAACTATTGAACCTTCTAGAAGGTTATTTTTCTGTCCATAACTTTCCCAATAAATAAAATACTACATTTGTGCTCCTTAAGGTCGTCCCCCATGTCAAATATTAGTGGGAGACTTTCTGTGAGAAAAAGGAAATAGAGGAATCTACATTAATTGTAGTCGCACCCACTTGGGGTTCTTTCAAGGATGCTATTAAGGAACAATACTACCTTGTTGGAACTTATGACGACTTATATACAAGATGAACCACACTATGGCAGAAAAGGGACCAAACAGTGCCAGAGTTCACCAATCTCTTCCATACCTTGTGCACCAAGCTAGGTATCAAATACTCTGAGTGACATCTGGTGCTCAAGCACCGTGACGGTATGCATAGATACATCCAGACAAAATGGAGTTTCTAGCCATCTCGTCCTTGGGCGTGGCCTATCGATATGTTGTCAAAATCAAGCAGAAGCTTAAAAAAAGACGTGGTTGTTTGGGTCTACAAACCCCTCACAGCATAATCAGGGAAAAGGTAGCCCCAACTCACATAACAAAGGATAGAGCAAGGATGGACAGCCTCAGGACATCTAGTCTAAGTTGCAAATGAAGAAGGACAATGTGAATACAAAGAAAGACACTGGGAAGTGGTGCGAGTTCCATAAGAGCCCCTGGCATAACACCGTTGAATGTCACTCAAAGAAGTCATTGGTGGCTGAGGTGAAAGCCTCTAAATCAGATGTGGGCTCCAACTTTGAGTCAAAACCAGAAAAAGGGAGACAAATCATTGACACAGAACCCAGTGCCACCATTGCTACCACCAAGATCTAGCCTAGTGAACTTGATGAACCCTAGGAAGGTGAGCACCTCTTTCATTCACAGATGTGGGTGAAGGCTACTTCATTGCACTTCATCGTGGACAACAGTAGCCAGAAGAACCTCATTTCAGCGGAGGACGCCAAGCGGTTGGCTTTGTCGAAAACACCGCACCCATAGTCGTACCCCATCGGATGGCTCCGCCAAGGGAGCGATCTCCATGTCAGCCAATAGTGTCGCCTACCCTATGGTGTCAAGCCATTCAAAGATGAGGTATTGTGTGATGTTTCCCCTCTTGAAGTTTGTGATGTTCTTTTGGGCCAACCTTATTCATGGAAACGTCATGTTGTATATGAGTCTAGTTTTATTATTACTTTGGACAGGAAATTGTACAGGATACCCGAGGTAGTCCCACCTACTGAAATTTCCTTGATCTATGTCGAGTAATGAAGGAAGGTCATCTCTCAGACTGGGAAGTTTTCCTTCTTCGTGATTCGCGCTCAAAGTGAGTGGAAGGTTGTAGCCACATCCATGGCCTCCGTGGTAGGTCTCTCCATGCAGTATAATAAAGTGGATAAGGTCATGGAAGAATACAAAGACATCTTCTCGTCACCCACTAGGGTACCTCTGCACTATCAGGTCAAGCATTCAATCGATCTAACCCTCGACGCACCGCTGCCCAATGGGCCATTCTATTGCCACTCTCTGTCAGAAAATGAGGAAATCAAGCGCCAGATTCAAAAGTTGCTCGAAAAGGGGCACATATGAATAAGATCATCACCTTGTGGAAGCCCAATTGTGCTTGTGCAGAAGAAATATGAGACCTGGCGACTCTGCATTGATTACTGATCCCTAAATAAAATCACAGTCAGGAACCAGTACCCAATTCCATGAATTGACGATCTCCTTGACCAACTCAAGGGGGGGAAATATTTTAGTAAGATTGATATGAAGTCCAACTACCATGAGGTCCCAATAGAGAAGACCAATGCATGGAAGACTGCCTTCAAGTCCAAAGAAGGTCTTTTTGAATGGTTGGTCATTCCCTTTGGCTTGACGAATGCCCCAACAACTTTCATGAGGATGATGGATGATATCTTGCGGCCTTTCACCAATTCTTTTGTGGTGGTGTATTTGGATGACATCCTCATCTTCAACAAGAGTTTGGCAGAACACTTGCAGCATATTCAACAGGTTTTGTACACTTTGAGGAAACACAAGCTATATGCAAATTTGAAAAAATTCTCCTTCGGCATGAACAAGGTCCAATATCTTGACTACACTATTGATGAGCATGGGGTGCATGTCGATCCAACCAATATCCAGGTCATTCATAATTGGCTAGCCCTGACCACACTCACTGAGCTTCAAATCTTCTTAAGCCTTGCCAATTTCTATCATAGGTTTGTGTTGGGATTCTCCCAGATTGAATAGGCCCTTAGCCAAGTGACCAAAGGTGGTGGCAAGACAAAGTTTGTGTGGGGCCAGTCGCAACAAAAAGCGTTCAATGATTTGAAGAAGTGTTTGTGCTCATCCCCGGTGCTCTCATTACCTGACGTACAACAGTTGTTTGATATTGAGACAAATGCTTCAAACTAGGTCGTGGGCACAGTTCTCACTCAACACAGACATTTTGTGGCCTATCATAGTGAGACACTATTAGATACCATGTGTAAGTACCCCACTTATGACAAAGAAATGTACTTCATTGTACAAGCCTGCCGCCAGTGGAGGCATTACATTCTCAGGAAGGAAAAATTCATCCAAATTGATCATAAGCCTCTGCAGTTTGTGCAAACACAAGAAAAATTGTACAATGATCACCATCAGAAGTGGTCCACATAGTTGTAGCAATTCCACCTCAACATCAAGTAAAAGACATGGAGCACCAACAACATCATTGACTGCCTTAGTCGACCTCCAGTCACAGCAATAACCACGGTGCTACACTCATGCGTACATGAGACTTTAAGATGGCTCCAACTCTATGGGAGAGATCTTGATTTTGCCACTACCTACCATATGTTGGGCACAAACATAGTTGTCATTGATTTCCATCTTTAGGATAGGTTGTTGTGCCATCTGGGCCATCTTTGTGTTCCATCAAGCGAGTGAGAAAAGTTGATTTGGGAATCTCACTATAGTCTTGTGGCAAGAAACTTCGGTGTCGAAAAGACAGTGGCGGTGTTGCAACAACATTTTTATTGGCTGAAACTTCGACAAGATTCCAGAAAGTATATCAGGTCCTACATGTCCTGTGCCATTACCAAACCGACCATTAAGAAACAAGGCATGTACAACTCTCTTCCTACTCTCGATAGGCCCCGGGAATCCATCTTGATGGACTACATGTCGGGTCTTCCTTCAACCAAGCAAGGGAATGACTGTGTTTTTGTGGTTGTTGATCGATTTTTCAAGATGGTGATTCTAGCCGCATGCAAGAAGAGCATCATAATGGAGGCCACTTCCAAGTTCTTCTTCGAACGAGTGTGGATACATTTTGGGATACCAAAAATCATCATCTCAGATAGGGACAGTTGGTTCCTCAACACATTCTGGTTGAGCCTCTAGTCACAGTTGGACACCAAGCTCACAAAATCCATTGCCTTACACCCTCAAACAGATGTCCAAACCGAGGTCGTCAATAGGATGATCGTGCATATCTTGTGCATTTATAATTCCAAGAATTCACACACATGGGATGAGAGTCTTACATATGTTCAACAAAGTTACAATAGAGCCATACATAGCTCAATCGACCACATCCTCTTTCAGGTGGGGTTGGGATTTCAACCATTGGGTCCCATGGATGTTGCACTATGCCTTGCGTCCACATAGGATGAATCTTCCCATGCTCAAATCAAATCCGACAAAGCTACATGTTTCATTGAATGAATCCAGCACATCCACCAACAAGTTCAGGATATTTTGGAGAAGTCCAATGCCAAGTACAAGCAATGCCATGAGAAACATCGGGTACCACACAAGTTTTAGGTGGGAGATAAAGTTTGGTTGCACTTGTAGAAATAATTCCTTACAAGACCCCATCGGAATCTTCATCCACTCTGTTATGGACCTTAAACCATCATCAAGGCTATGGGTGACAATTCTTTTGAGCTCAACATTCCCCCCTTCCTTTGCTTGCACCTAGTGTTTAATGTGGACCTCCTTCGGCCATACTTTCCACCATTATTGGACACCTAAGATATAGCAGAACAGTTGACACCAACATAGCTCAACCGTGACTACATGGAACAAGAATCCACTGATTAGATCTTGGACACACAGGTCAAGGGAACTCGCCAACAGAAGCTTTAGCTTTATCGTGTTGTCAAAGCATGGCAACTCCTACACCAAGGAAAGTGGCTCACTCGGGACCAAATTCAATAGAAATTTCGTCATCTGATGGGGGAACTCAATGCAATGGAGACCATTACTTCCTAAGAGAGGAGGATTGATCCAGGTGGATATCGGTGGCCACCCACCTCTTCCAACTGGTTCACATACAATTTTCATCTTGGCAATTGTTTTTCTATCTTTTTGGGTCCCAAATTTCTGAGGCCGTTTTGAGACCCTAAACAACATTTTTTGGGCTTTTCAGAGTCACTCTATTCTATAAAAAAAAAATCAAAGTGTGATGGAAAAATGTGTAGTCCTCGAATAGACTTTTCCAATGGGATATAGTGCGCCTAAAATGAAGATCGTATGCAAAAGTTATGACCACGGGAAGTTGATGTACCAACTTACCATATTGGGGCCCACATAACTTTTGGTGCTTCATCTCCTAGGGTTACATTTTTGGATGTCTAGGGTTTTCTGGTTACTTCTTGATGCTAAAAAGGCTTGGAGGCCTCATTGTAATGTGCTCAGGAGAATGCACGTAGCCGCCACATCTTTGCTCAGAGATTAGCTACTACCATTCGAGCAAGATTGTTTCATTCTACATTTTACAGTTTCAACGTATTTCTTTATTGAATAGAAGTTAAGTTTCATTGTATCTTTGCTATTGTTTGTTGTATATTTTTTTTAATATTATAGATCTGTGTTTCATTTTGTTCCACTCATAAATCCGTATCATAAACATTTCTTTTCCAGACAAGGGTTTACACAAGACAAGCTCTAATAACACAGAGTTATGAAAAAAAGAAGCAGTTTCTTCAAACGTATGTGAAACCAGTTCGAGAAAGAGAATAAGTGAAAGTACACTCAAATTACCAGTCAAGCAGAGCCATTTAAAAATTATCACTGCAAAATAATTTGCGTCTAATGGATATAGGCTAGAGTACCATACATCTTATTAGCGCTTCAAATACCTCCGAAAAACCAGTGCCACAGTTACCAAAACCACCACAGTCGAGCTCTAGGAACATGAATGATACTCAAACAACTTCTAACAGCTCATAACCAAAATGAAATTCCCAAACCCCAATACAAAGGTGTTATACCTCAGTGATTGAATGTCTGCATCATATGCATTGAATGCACATGACATCATGTTCTTCAAGATTAACACCACATTAACTTTTTAATCCACCTCAGATTCCAGATCACACCATCAACAAATCACAGATAAAGGGGTTTCCAAATGCGCAAGGAGTCACATGTCATTTCCATCATGTTGTTTCCATATTTATTTGTTGACTTAAATGACAACCCAAAAATTTCACATCTTAATTAAACCACATGTTGGCCCTCGACCAAGTTTTTAGGAAACATTGGTCAGGATTGACCACTTTTGGGACTTCGACGCAACAATCGAGGAAGGAGCGCCCAGGCGGAGCTAAGATCACGGGATCTCACTTGTTTTGTGGACCCAGCAAAGGGTTCATTAAGGTTTATGTAATGGGTTATGGGATGTCGGCCCATGGGTTTACTCATGATTAGGCCTTTTTGTAAAAGTATAAATATGTAAGGATGTAATGTAGAAGTAGTAGTATCTAGCTAAGTGCAAGAGGCAAGTAGTTATGAGTTGCTTTGTGAAACAGAACATGTATGTAAGACTATGTGCTTCTTAGAGGAGTTTCCTCTGTGCCTTGACCTGATTTTGGGAAGGTGGATCTGGTGCACAGTGCACAAATCACCTGTCTGGTGCGAAGATTGGCCCTATGGCTTAGTGCACAGGAGCAAAGGAATGTGAGAGATTGAAGCCTAATAAGGAAGAAGAAGCAGTTGGTGGATGTAGCCCCATGCTGGGGTGAACCACATATATCTCGTGTTAATGGTTTTCTTTGTGCTATAATGTTTATGTTGTGGATATGCTTAGTGCATTGAATGTTATGAATGATAAATAGATCTATGAATGCTTAGTGCATTGTCTATGTTGGATGTGTTAGATGTAACTTTTGATGCTAAGTGTGATGTATATTTGCCATTGTTACTACACTAATCTGTACTTAGGGTTTGATCTGTGATGTGAATAAAGCTAATGAATTAATGCATGTTGTTCCTGAGTACATGTTGTTATGAATTAATGCATGTGAATTAAAGCTAATGAATTATCATCACATATATGTGTCCCAGCTTGGTTACAAACACCTGAGTCATGTAACCCCCCTGCCTCTACTTCGGGTGAGACTTTGCCTACTTCACAGGTGATGTCAAAAGGGCTGGTAGTTAGGGTTTTGTTGGTGCATTGTTGAAGCATTGAACCCTGGGTCTTCCCCTATGCCAACAAATGGTTCTGTTGTCGGGACCTGAAACTATGATTGTTGGGAATTGAAAGAAAAAGAGAAGTTATGTGCATAGATCTATGGTTGTTGTGCACAATAATCTACTTGACTTGTGAAGCTCTGTGCTAAGAAAGAAACTTGATCTGAGGAAAAGAGGTAAGACCTTGAAAGAGGTAAATCTTTGTGCTTTGATAAGAGTAAGATAAGTGGAAATTTTTGTTTCGAAAATATGAATCTAGGCATGTTTGATAGATTTTGTCCTAGTCTGAAATCTAGGGTATAGTTAGAAGAAAGAGTTGATTTGAATAAATTTGATAGAAATAAAGAAAGATATGTTATGCCTATGCATAGAAATAATTTTTGGACTAATAAGTGGATGCAGGAACCTAGAAAGAAATTTTGTAGATTACAGGTCCAGCACTGCGATCCCAGTGTGCAGTACAGGAGAGGTTGGGGAAAACTTAAAAGAAAGAGAGGATTGACACTATGTTATAACTACAAAAGACCGGTACATCTTGCTAAGGAATGCCCTGGTGCATGCCCTATTTGCCTTTGTTGTAAACTTGTTGGTCATGAAGTTGAGGATTTTCCAAGGATGATTGCTAAAGTAGAACAAATGAACATGAGACAAGCGAACTATGAAGGAAGTCCATAGAAAAAGAGCATGATAGAGAATCATAAAGAGAAAGAATCAGAGACTATGTTATTACCGTTAAAAGAAGCAATGAATGATCAAAAATATATCAGTTTTCCAGAGATCATGAAAGAAAAATAGCGCATAAGTACAAGAATAGGAGACTTCGACATAGACTGTGTCTTGGATGAGGAAACACCAGTGAATGTTATGACAGAAAGAACTTGGAAAATTTTGGGGAAGCCTACTATAGTACCTTCATTCGGAAGGATAGGTCTATTCAAAGGAAAGATGATAACCCTATGTGGAAGAGTTACTAATGTAACTTTTATCATCCATGGAACATCGACAAAGGAGGAATTTGAAGTTATTAGGCTTGTCAAGAACAACGCCCCTTTTCCTCTTTTGTTAGGAAAGACTTGGACCGAGGAGGATCATATCAAAAGGAAATCGTGGGAAGAAGCTATAGAAAAGAAAAAGCAATAACTAAGGGATTTCACAGCTAGAAGAATAGAAGAACGAGAAATTGAGTCGAAGCAGCAAAACACAAGAAAATTAGTTGTCGAGGTTGAAAGAACGCAAGAAGGTTTGAAGGACCTATCCATGCAAGAAAGAAGAATACCCACCCCGGAGTTAATAAGAGAAGAGGTATTACCTTTGAACCCTTTGAAAGCACATCAGCAGCACGAAGCTACTACGCTAAGAGCAGATAAGAATAAGAATGGAAAAAGGAATCCAGAGACTCGGATCATAGGAAAGAAGGCAAGGAAGCTCAGTAAAAATAAATCCAAGTTAGAAAAACTACAGGAAGTTCCAGAGAAGACTTCGGAGGAGGCAAGCTTACAGGCTCTAAACATCGTCGAAACAACAGAACCACACAGAATGGGACTTCGCCTCAGCGAAGCTATATGACTATTGGAGGCGCCTCGACCATTATAACGACGCTTCAAATGGCTAGGAAATGCATTTATGGGCGAATAGACCACGTTTGGGACATTGAGACTGCGCCATAACGGACAGATTCGCATTGATTGAGGCATTCCTTCCCGTTGGACGAATCTGTTACGACACCCTCTTATTTAATCCGACCGACGCTGCGCCGGGACCACTTTTTCGCCATCCGTGATTAATGTTTCTAAAATAGAATTGATTGTGTGTCGATCTTGGATTATAGAACCTAGACCTTTCAATTTTTTGTTTACCCCACTATTTGTTTGCCTACCCTAACCTATTTTTTAACAGTGAGAATGTTGGCCAAGCACACTGAACTAGAGAAGTTCGTTGAAGAAGTGTTGAAGAAGTTTATGGTTGATAAATCTATGTCTGAAGGAATACAGGCATCGTTGACCAGAGGATTGCAGGCATCCCCCTAGACTAGACGATGTTTGGGCCATACTAACCCTACTACTGAGAAGCAAAATAAGCATCACGACGATTTGGCTAATGTGAAGCAGATCTCGTCGATCTTACCTGATTACATCCTGCCTTTGTCTAGCACAGTTAACCATGACAACATTCCATGGGACTTTGAGTATACATTGATCACTGCGTACATCCCAAAGGGGATATGTATAGAAGGAAGCCAGTTGGGATAGATCCCAGCCTTGAAGAACAATTATTTCAACCTTGGGGACATAAAGAACTATGCAATGCTCGTGCCTCACGGATATCTGATGAAGACGACTGGGAAGAAGCCTCACATAATCTCCCAGCCTTGGATAACTGAGCTCACACAGTCCACTATACTCAATGTGATGAAGATCCCTCATTTTGGCCGACATCAGGAGGTTAACGCTTGTGTTAAACTCCTCTTGTCGTGCTATCATGGAGGATACCTATGGATTGACATGTGAATTACTGTGGATCCGATGTTGATCCACTTGATCACAGAACTGAGCATGTAGGGACCCGACCCTCAATAGTTCTACCCAGGGAAGACCTCGAATCGCTCCCTGGCATAGTGCAATAAGGAGGCATACAATGAAGTAGAAAAGGGAAAGTGAGGCTACAAGGTAGCCTCTATCCAGGATGGCGCAGTGCGCCTAGCTTGCCGACTTATAGCTGGCAAGCTCGTAAAAAAGAACCGCCCCACACAGGTCACCGGGTTTGTGGTGGAACTTGCAGGGAAATGCATGGAGGGGATGCAAATGAATTGGGCGAGCTACCTCGTCAACGATCTCGATAAAGACTGCCACAAAGTGCAGGATCAAGGATACGAGTTCCATTTTAGCTGGTTTCTTATGTTGATCACATTTGTCGCTTGGAAAATGCCGGAAGGAGATGCCTTCCCAGAGATTGAACCTTTTGAGCCATTGGCTGTGAATTTCTCCACTCTATGGTACACAAATGTCATGTCAAAGCAGTGGCAGTCGAACGCAGTATTCCATGCCTACTATCAGCAGTTGAAGGTTTCGATAGAGTCTTTTCCATGCATGACTCCATGAACATTGCACCAGTACAAACCATTAGCTAAGTTCTGCACAGATCGACATTTCATTTATATCACTGTGCACAGGGATGAGAGCAAGGAGAAATTACAGTCCTATTATAAGATTACCGACAAATATATGGAGGAGATCACCAAGGAATGGCCGACAGAGTTCCTTGTACCGGTTGATGATGCAAAACTCTTCGACCTTGACATTATAGGAAGTCCCTTGGTCACCTGGGTTAAGCATGATGGATAGACCAGTGCGAAGAAGAAGAAGAAAAAGGAGGAACTTCAGAACATAAAGACTCATGAGGAGGACAGTGCCTCGGAGGAAAGTGGGTCTAGCTCGCCCGCAGGAGGAGGAGGAGACGAAGTAAATCAAGAAAGAGGAGGGGAAGAAGGAGAAAATAAAGGAGAAGGCGAAGTTACATTGCCAAAGGACCCCCCTACCGAGATAGAAACACGAAATAAGAGGAAGGGTTCTCCATGGAAACCCTCAGCAAGAAATAAGACCTGCGTCAGTAAACCCTAGATGGAGGCCACCCTCACAGAAGATGATATAATCCTAGTCCG
The DNA here is from genome assembly GCA_009831015.1 of Picea engelmannii. Taxonomy (NCBI): domain Eukaryota; kingdom Viridiplantae; phylum Streptophyta; class Pinopsida; order Pinales; family Pinaceae; genus Picea; species Picea engelmannii. The sequence continues at coordinate 408,616 of ML778565.1, read as the reverse complement.
CAGAGCGATGGAGGATGCTTCTGAGGACATCCTAGAGAGATATGGAGCGAAGCAAGATGAACTATATGGTAGGATATAAAGGGAGCTGAGTGAAGTACAAGAAGTTATTCATTCAGTCTGCGCAGTCCCTACTGTGCCTTCCTCGTTAGAGATTGCAGAGTTGGGGGATGAACCCGTCCAACTTTGAAGACTTGCAAATGTAACAGAGGCTCGATTTCAGTGAGTCCAAGAGGATAAAGAGACGGATATAGAAGCCCTGAAGACAGAGACAGAGGAGATATTGGAGCAACTACGAGTTGCACGGTACTGTGTAACTGTGTATGAAAACGAGAAAGATGAGTTCTGGGCGATGCTCAAGGGAGACAAAGCACAGATATAGAAGGAAAAGGACCAACTACTCGCAGATCAGACTGTAGTCAAGGAAGTGGTGAGAAAATCACTTCACTTTGTACTAGGATCGCCACAGGAAGAACATGAGGTAGTTGAGGTCCAAGTGATGAAGTTCATTGAGGCCATCCAACAACTTCAAGCAAGGGTAACGGGATTAGAGCTCCAAGCAGTTCGAGCACTCCGCAGGAACTGCGTGAACAGAGGGAGGAATCCGCTAAGAGCGCAGTGGAAAGGATCAGATTCCTAGCCTCAAAATGCAAGAAGCTAACTAACAGAAGCGCATAGACCTACGAACACCTCACAAAAGACCCAGAGCTTAGGAAGTTGAAAGTGCAGCTACATGAGGCTCAACAACATGCAATGATAGTTCAAGTATAGATGAATTCACTCACTGCGATCGAGAGAATGAAGAGATCAAAAGAATAGCAAGCGGCCCAATAGTAGATTACTGCCATCCAGGGCAGAGTAATGGAAGTTACACAGAGGTTACAACCGGTGCAGGAGGAAGCTTGTGTGGTGTTTGAAGAGATTGAAGGACAAGAATCACAACTGGATGAAGTGGTTGCGACAGTGGAACAACGCCTGGAAGGGCCTGTTACAGAGAAAATGATCCAGGAGTTCACTGAGCAGGAAGCTCGGAAGAAGCAGCAGGTCGAGGCAGCTCGAGCTAAGCTCGAGGCCTTCGAAGTAGCGTTGCCCAGATATGAGTGACTCGGGATGAGTCAAAGGTGAGTGTTGGGGGCCTGTTGGCCCTCGACCAAGTTTTGAGGAAACATTGGTCAGGATTGACCAATTTTGGGACTTTGATGCAGCGATCGAGGAAGGAGCACCTAGGCGAAGCTGAGATCGCGGGATCTCACTTGTTTTATGGGCCCAGTAAAGGGTTCATTAGGGTTTATGTAATGGGTTATGGGATGTTGGCCCATGGGTTTACCCATGATTAGGCCTTTTTTGTAAAAGTAAAAATATGTAAGGATGTAATGTAGAAGTAGTAGTATCTAGCTAAGTGCAAGAGGCAAGTAGTTTTGAGCTGCTTTGTGAAACATAACATGTATGTAAGGCTTTGTGCTTCTTAGAGGAGTTGGCTCTATTCCTTGACCTGATTTTGGGAAGGTGGATCTGGTGCATAGTGCGCAGATCACCTGTCTGGTGTGAAGCTTGGCCCTGTGGCTTAGTGCACAAGAGATTGAAGACTAATAAATAAGAAGAAGCAGTTGGTGGGCATAGCCCCACACTGGGGTGAACCACGCATATCTCGTGTTAATGGTTTTCTTTGTGCTATAATGTTTATGTTGTGAATCTTCTTAGTGCATTGAATGTTATGAATGATAGATAGATCTATGAATGTTTAGTGCTTTGTCTATGTTGGATGTGTTAGATCTAACTTCTGATGCTAAGTGCAATGTATATTTGTCATTGTTACTGCATCGATCTATACTTAGGGTTTGATCTGCGATGTGAATAAAGCTAATGAATTAATGCATATTGTTCCTAAGTACTTCTGCAAAGTGTTATAATCACAGATATGTGTCCCAACTTGGTTACAAACACCTGAGTCCTGTAACCCCCTTGCCTCTACCTTGGGTGAGACTTCGCCTGCTTCGCAGGTGATGCTGAAAGGGCTGGTAGTTAGGGTTTTGTTAGTGCATTGTTGAAGCATTGAACCATGGGTATTCCCCTGTGCCAACACCACATTTGATACAGATTACCAACGTAAACAACAAATATACCTCAACAAAAGTGCTAAAGTAAAGTAAAAAGGTGTCCAACAATATCAACGTTGACTTCATATATATCATACCATATGTAATATGCATAGTGACTTCAAACCATTTAAAGTCAACATATCACCTTTCCTCATATAGGCCCGACACCATTATACATGTATATATGTATAGATTTGCAATGTAAAGTTCGATGACATATGAAGTTTGTACCAAATATTTTTACATGCTAAACCATAACACTCTTCAACATATATATTTGAAATAAATTTGCAAGTCTTTCATTTTTGGAGATATTATCTTCTACTTGACCTGTTTTGTTAAGAAGCTACATGCTTTTGACATGAAATATGACCAACTCTTTATGACTTATGATGAAAATAATCACCATATAGTAACACTTATGAATATATATGTATGTTCGATATGCGACCTTTGAAAACTCATGGGCATGACCTTTCTTTTTCCTCGTAATCAATCAAAAGTGGAGCTCATAATCAACTGGAAAAAAAGAAGAGAACATTATGACTCTAAAACATGGATGAAATCATTTTAGTGGACTATGAATGATCTTGTCCCGGGGATATTTGAAAATAAACATCCTTCTTTCTCCCTAGGGGGGCCCACCTATAGTTATATATTTAATATCATAGATAAAAAAATAAAAAAAAATTGTGCCTTGAAACTATTTGCAAGTTGTAATATTGTTGATGATTTTATCAATCAACGCATTCTACTCTACACCCCCAAACCAAAGTGTCATCCAAAAATTCCAGATCTCCACTCACAGAATCATTTTGGGTTAGTTGAGAACCAGCCACCTTCTCCATGTCACTGGATGAAATCATCATATCATCAAGTTGCACACCATTTGTCAATGAGACCCCTTGCTCCTATGAGAATGCCATCGTTCATGAATGCACAACATCAAGCAAGGAATAATGCCAACAATATTGGTTAGGGGGGGTGACGTTCTCACCAACCAGAACTAACAACTGCTAATGGGAATAAACAACAGGGCTAAGCTTGCATTATGAGATTTCCCACCAACCTGCGTTGAGGGCTAAGCTTGCATTAATTATCCTACCCATCAATTGTACTACAAACCAACATCTTGTCACCCTTCTCATGCTCTAGACATAGAATGAAAATAGTGAACGTGCCTTTGAAGAGATGGGATTCACCCTCCATGTGTCCGTCTAGGAGCTTGAGCCACCAAGTGGTAGGGAGCACTCCCTCCAAGTGCATGCTCATGATGGAATACATAACACCCCATCCGAGAACACCTTACTCAAATTTTTGAAAGGTGTAGGAAGTATGGAATTTCTCTAAATCCAAAAAAGAGCATTTTTGTTGTTAATGAAGGAAAGTTACTTGGTGATATCGTATCTAAGGAATGGATAGCAATAGATCCTAAGCATGTGAAAGTTGTATCCCAATTTCCTTTACCACATAAAAATAAAATTATGCAATATTTCTTTGGGAAGATTAATTTTGTTCAGAAGTTTATTGCTGATTTTGCTAAAACCATTAAGCCATTGCAAAAGATGATTAAGAATGACTCAAAGTTGAAATGGATTAAGGAGAAACATGATTCATTTGAAAAAAATAAAACTACTATATATAGGGCTCCAGTTTTTCGTAGTCCAGAATTCCATCACGATTTCTTTCTTTATACTTTTGCTTATGTTCATTCCCTTATAGTGGTGTTAACATAGAAAGACTCTGAAGGAAACAAAGCACCTATCTCTTCTATGAGTACAAATCTACAAGGAGTAGAACTTAATTCCCTTGCCATAGATAAGAAAGCCTTTTGTTGTCTATAAAGTTGTCAAACATTTTAGGTCTTATATCCTTAGGAATCATACAAAAGTGATAGTACCTTACCTTGTTGTCCAATCATTATTTACCCAACAAGAATTAGGGGAGTGTAGAGGGAATTGCATGACAACCATCCAGGAATTTGATCTTGAGATAAACTTGCTCATGTTGTATGAGGGAAATGATTATGTAAGTTCATTGTAGAATCACAAGTTACTACAATAAAGGAAGAATAGGGATGGGAAAGTGAATTTTCCATTTATACTAATGAGGTCCTTTACATCTTAGCTACTAAATATTTGTGGTATACTGATATTAAATTTTTCTACACTGTGGAACATGCTTGATCCACATGAATTTAAAAGGGAAAAGGGATTTATGACTAAATTTTACAAACTAAATAATGCTATCCTTTTCCAAAATAATTATAACGAAGTATTATTAGGATGTCTTAAAAAGGAAGACGTTGAAAAAGTCTTAAAAGGTCTCCATGATGGGCTAGATGGAGGTCATTTTTCCGGTGAAACTACAACTCTCAAAGTCTTGAGAGTGGGATATTATTGGCATACTCTCTTTCGAGATGTGCACACTTATGTAAGGAAATGTAAAACTTGTCATTTGAGGGTGGAAATACAGAAGAAAGAATCAATACCACTGCAACCTGTAACAATTAGCATACCTTTATAGTATTGGGGAATAGATATAATAGGAGAGATAAATCCTCATTTGTCAAAGCAACATAAGTATATTTTAACTGCGACAGATTATTTTACCCTCTGGACTGAAGTTGTTACTTTAACACAAGTAAAGGAGAAGGTAGTCATTCAATTTTTAGAACAACATTTAATCACTAGGTTTGGGGTTCCTTTTGTTATTGTTTTTTATAATGCTACTTATTTTTCTTCGTCTTTATTGTCTAAATTTGCATTAGATAAGGGGATCATTTTGAGGTATTCAACTAACTATTATCCACAAGGTAATGAAGTGAATGAGTGATCCAGATTCGGATCCAGAAGCTTGATGGGGCTCAAAAAGGCCTAAAAATCGGAATGATTTCAAAACGGACGTGTGCGAAGGCCTCGTCAATACGAACCTAATGCAACTTGAACAAGTTCAAACGATTGTCGTATGCTTCTGATATCATGATTTGAAGTTTAGGCCAAACTGACAAAAAGTCAAAGTCAAAGTCAACAATCCGTACTGCTGATGTCAGCAGTACGTTAACAGGACAGGTGGTAGATGACATCAACATGACATCAACAGGACATGTGGCAGCACCAGGATGTGCCACATGGCAGTCATTTTTGGTTTTTTTAGGGGCTGATTTGGACCAATAAAAATTGGACACGTGGCAGTCTGTATAGCATGACATGTGGCAGGTACGGTGATGATGTGGCAAGTGTGCTTACGTGGCCAATCGCTGACAGGGAAGGTATGGAGAAGACACATGGGAGAATCACCAGTTGACAAGTAGCATCAGTCCAACGAATAAAGAGGTGCCACATGGCCCAGACTTGGGCTACCATGTGGCACGCTATGGTTGGCTCAGTTGGTGTATACAAAAATTATGGTCTCCTCGAGTTTCGAACTTGAGACCTCCAAGGAGAGCCTGCGTCTTGGGAATAGAGAAAATACCATTGGGCCACAGTGGAGCTTGTTATAGCGTTCACACTTTATTGTATATAAAGTGTTACCAAGTGTTAAATGGGGGCGAAAAGGGCCGGGGCTAAGCCCCAGCCCACGGATTTGTGCACTCCCATATGTCTATGCCTCCACAAATGAATGCATGGGAAGATTCCACCCAAGGGATAAGCCATGGGCGCGGGGGCCACGGGCTATGGTTCGGATCCTTACCACATGCACAGAGTTCTGTTATGTGGGTGTGGAAGTTATGGCTATAACTTAGCCTTTGGATCTGAGAGCTTAACCATATGACCAGATATTCGAGCTAAAGGGGCCAGCGCACAGCCCTTTGGGCTGGCGTTTGGACATATTAATAACATATGACCGAGTATTAAGGGGTTTCACGCCTATTATGGGGGCTTATACCCATATTAAAACTAAAATGGGTTTTTAACCTATAGTTTAGTGATTTTCTCACTAATTTTTGGGCAATTTTGGTTATTTTTCCATATCTTGGTGGATATTGGGCCAAATTGAGTGCCACAAAAATGGGATGTTGGGATTTGATCCCTCTACCTCATGGATATATAAACTAATCCATTGTGAGGTTTTAGACAAGCAATAACCTGCAAAGAAGCTTGAAGCCAAGGTCAAGTAGTCTTGAGCAGTGCAAAGTAGTTGAGCTTTGGAGGCAGTTTCCAGGAGTTCTATTACTCTATTTTCAGTGTTGTCTGTTGCGTCGGGTTTTTGAGACAGAGAAGAATACAGCTAGTCATTCAGAGCCCTATATGATGTAATTTTAATGCAGATTGTAAAGCATTGAATATTGAATAGAGAAAGCCTCCCTCACTGAAGACAAAGGCCCAGAGATGTAGGCGAGATTGTCGAACTTTGTTATCAACTTCTTGTGTACAATTGGTTGATGGTTTGCATTCTTGTGTTATCTGTTATTGCTCTTAATTATTCAAGTCTTTGTTGTCTTTATATTCACATGCACTGTTAGAAAAAGGTCTTGATTAAATTGAGGTTATAGTGTGTAATTGCTAAGCTTCGATTTTCGGATCAAGTGGTATCAGAGTAGGCTAACGTTTGCAGGAACTGTGAATATGGGAAAAATCTTGAAGAGAGATAGACTCCAGGATATCGAGGAGATCAACCAAGCCATGCAGCAAGAGAATGCTAAATTGTGAAGATTGGTGCAGATTATTGAGGAAGAAAGGGAAAAAATGTGAACGTTGATGTTGGCAATGGAAGCAAGGCAAGTTGGAGGAATTATTTCAGTTAGAAGCTCGAGCCCTGTCAGGAATTATTGCTCTTAATTATGCACACACTGTCAAAAGTTCGGACATGATGCTAACCAATGTTGGAAATGACATCCAGAATTGACACCAAAATGGTTTCAGACTCGGCAAGGAAAACAGGCAGCTCGAGCCAATGGTGACGTAAACAATGAGTTGCAAAAGAAAGGTAAACAGGTTGTAAGGTATAAATCACCTTCGCCCACCTTTACTGATGAGCATGCTAGAGTCATGAACCTTATCAGGAAAACGATTCCATGCACATTTTGTAGCAACAATAACCATTGTGTTGCAGACTGCTGGGAACAAAAAGTATATGGAAGAAATATCATGGTGACAAGAAGTACACCAAGATGTGATGATGCGACATTGCAGATCAAAAAGAATCTGCGAGCAAAGTCAGTGTAGCCAGGGTAGGAGTTAGAGAAATCCAAGGGGGATTCGACTCAGTCAGGACGTGATTCCATCAAGTTTCTGCGAGAAAGAAACACTTTCTCACATTTTCAGAAGAGAAGACATTGTGAGGATAGTTGTTGGAGGTTGCATCTAGATTTGCGATGCTCAACAAAGCCTCAAGGGCCCGAGCAAAAGACGGATATTACAAAGGAATAGAAGGACGTTGTCGAGGAGCAGAAGGACGCTGCAAGAGGACAACGAGAAGATGATGCGGAGAAGTAGAAGAATGATCGCGACACTTCGTTGGCAGGAGATGGGTCGTCCGACTGGAACTGGGCAGATTTTATTCCCTATATGTAAATTGAGTCAGTGTCATTGTCATTGATGTAATAAAAGTGATTTGATTTATGAAATCATTTATTGAGTCTAGTTAATGTTAATTCTAGGTTATTTATCATTAGTTGATTGATGTAAGGATAGATTTGATTGATGTAATAAACCTTTTTGGGTCCAAAAGGTCTTTAGTGGGAAGGCGTGATCCGGATTCGGATCCAGGAGCTTGATGGGGCTCAAAAAGGCCTAAAACTCAATGTTCTCAGAATGACATCAAAACAAACGTTTGCGAAGGCCTCGTCAATACGAACCCAACACAACTTGAACAGGTTCAAACGAATGTTGTATGCTCCTGATATCGCAATCTGAAGTTCAAGTCAAGATGGAAAAAAGTCAAAGTCAAAGTCAACAGTCCATACTACTGACGTCAGCAGTACGTCAACAGGACAGGTGGCAGATGACATCAGCATGACATCATTAGGACACATGGAAACACTAGGACATGCCATGTGGCAGTCATTTTTGGTGTTTTTAGGGGCTAATTTGGACCAATAAAAATTGGACACGTGGAAGGTACGGTGATGACGTGGCAGGTGTGCTTACATGGCCAATTGCTGACAGGGAAAGTACGGAGAAAACACATGGGTGAATCACCAGTTGACAAGTGGCATCAGTCCAATGAATAAAGAGGTGCCATGTGGCCCAGACTTGGGTTGCCATGTGGCATGCTATGGTTGGCTCGGTTGGTGTATACAAAAATTATGGTCTCCCCGAGTTTCGAACTTGAGACCTCCAAGGAGAGCCTACGTCTTGGGAATAGGGAAAATACCATTGGGCCATGGTGGAGCTTGTTATAGAGTTCACACTTTATTGTATATAAAGTGTTACCAAGTGTTAAATGGGGGCGAAAAGGGCTGGGGCTAAGCCCCAGCCCACGGATTTGTGCACTCCCATATGTCTACGCCTCCACAAATGAATGCACGGGAAGCTTCCACCCAAGGGATAAGCCATGGGCGCGGGGGCCACGGGCTATGGTTCATATCCTTACCACATGCATGGATTTCTGTTATGTGGGCGCGGGAGTTATGGCTATAACTTAGCCTTTGGATCCGAGAGCTTAACCATATGACCAAATATTCGAGCTAAAGGGGCTAGCGCACAGCCCTTTGGGCTGGCGCTTGGCCATATTAATAGCATATGACCTAGTATTAAGGGGTTGCATGCCTATTATGGGGGCTTATACCCATATTAAAACTAAAATGGGTTTTTAACCTATAGTTTAGTGATTTTCTCACTAATTTTTGGGCAGTTTTGGTTATTTTGCCATATCTTGGTGGATATTTGGCCAAATTGAGTGCCACGAAAAGTGGGATGTTGGGATTTGATCCCTCTACCTCAGGGCTATATAAACTAGGCCATTGTGAGGTTTTATATAAGTAATAAGCTGCAAAGAAGCTTGAAGCCAAGGTCAAGTAGTCTTGAGCAATGCAAAGTAGTTGAGCTTTGGAGGCAATTTCCAGGAGTTCTATTACTCCGTTTTTAGTGCCGTCTATTGCGACAAGTTTCTGAGATAGAGAAGAATACAGCTAGTCAGTCAGAGCCCTATATGATGTAATTTTAATGCAGATTGTAAAGAATTGAATATTGAATAGAGAAAGCCTCCCTCACTAAAGACAAAGGCCCGGAGACGTAGCGGAGATTGTCGAACTCCATTATCAACTTCTTGTGTACAATTGGTTGATGGTTTGCATTCTTGTGTTATCTGTTATTGCTCTTAATTATTCAAGTATTTGTTGTCTTTATAGTCACATGCACCGTCAGAAAAATGTCTTGATTAAATTGAGGTTATAGTGTGTAATTGCTAAGCTTCAATTTTTGGATCAATGAGTCAATTAACAAAAATCTAATTTAAATTTTGAAAATAATTGTAACTCAAATCACTCTAATTGAAATAATGCTTTACCCAATTCTCTCTGGCTGATAGAGTTACTTCTCTTTATTATTTGGTGTGTGGGAATGAAACAATTCTTCCAACCAATATTTTCCTACCATCCTTATAGTTGTCCTAGGCTTTGAGGGGTGAACCTTCTTTTGTCCTTCAAAACATAATTGATACATTGATTATGTTGGAGGAAGAGAGGAAAATGACCAAACATAAATTTGTTGTGCACCAATAGATTGTGCATAGATGGTTTCATAAACATAAGGATGAAGATAAGAATTTTGAAGTAGGAGATTTGGTTCTGAAGTGGGATAGAGTTAGAAAACCCAAAGGAAAACACACAAACTTTCAGAACTTATGGTTTGATCCTTGCCAAATTGTTGAAAATATAGGAACAAGTACGTATAGGTTACAGAGTCTAGAAGGTGAAATTGATTCTCTTCATGTTAATGGCCAAATCCTAAAATGATATTTCTTTTGATTTCTTTTACAAACAATCTTATGTAACATAGGTTTATTGGCTTTTGTTTGATACATTTGTTTTGATTTCAATAGTTTTGTTTCACATTTGATTTTCAGAATTTTTGTTGTCATCGTTTGATTCTTGCTTTGCATGGTTTGTTTACTTTTGCATGGTTTGCATGTTTAAGTTTTGTTGTTTTCCATAAAACATTTTTCAACGTGCTGAGTTTTCAAGCTCTAGTGAAACATGAAATTTAGTTTTCGGTTGTGTACCTTATTTGTGTGCTAATATCAAAAGTAAAATAAGTCAACAATGAGCATGGTTAGAAGTCATAAAATATCTATAGATTTGTTTGTGTAAATTTGCAAAAAATACAATGCTTTGTTGGTGGAGGTAATGGTTTTCAAATATGAATGGATCAAATAAGACATGAATTCTAAAGTTATGACCTAAATGATGAGGGGAAATTGATGAGCGTCTTTCTTATTTTAAGAAAGGGCAAGCTTCAAAGCCTAAGTGCTTCATTCACTTCTTTAACAAGTATCATCCTCAAAAGTTCAGTGACTATTTCACTTAAGTTCTTGAAATAAATATTACTATAATATATTAAAAAAAGGTTTAATTGGCAGTGGAACAAGGTCTATGATATCAGGGTGACTCCATTGGGGCTATGGATGCTCATTGGCAATGAAGCAACACTAGAAAGATGATAGAGTTTTTTAGAGATTACAAAATAATACCCTGACAATAGAAGATTGATCCAAATTGGTTTCTTTCTCAAAGTTGAGTGTCATGGATCGAAAGGACTTGTGTTTTATGTTTGGTCAAAAGATAGATCCCCATGGTAGGGAAATAATTGTTTCTAAATCACATACAAAAGGATCTATGTGTAATCTTTGGTTTCAAATTGTGTTTTAAGTTTGTTTTGATTTGAAATTGACCTGCTTTGGTCGGAGGTATAGGAAGAGATGTTGGATACATCTAGTGAATCTCCATACACAACTCACCCTCAAATTTTAAAAATTTTGGGTCCCACTTTTTCTTTGATTTTGAAAGTAATTTTTTACATTTTTAGTTTTAATGATTTCATGTATATCATATAGTTTAGAAAGCATTTTTTAGCTTTGAGAAAACCAAATTTTTTGAGTCCCTAAGCCTTATTTTGAACAAAAATGGTTTATATCAATGAGTTTGAATCAATTTTACCACTAGATTAATATTATGTCCCCATTTTGATCCTTTGATTAAATTCCAATTAATTGTGTTTAGCGTTAGTTTTATTTCGGCATGGATATTCCATTACCACGACATGATGATATGGACATATTGAACATTGTATATAATTTTTTTTCTAGTTAATAAAGAAATCAAACAATTGACTAAGTACGATCGTCTATAGGGGCTATGATACCACGAGCGGGGAAAAGTGATTAGGGGGTTCTACATGCCTAATAATCCCAAGCCGCCTTGCTAAAATTACTTTTGTGATTACCCATCTGTTTTTTCCTTTGACTTATCCAAAACCAATCATTGAATGCATGTAAGGGGATTGATGGAATAAGTCATCTCCCTAGTTATGAGGGCATGAGAAAAGTACCCTCGTGATGGGAATGGTATCATTAACTACATGTAAGATGTGGGTGAGAGAATCATATCACCGAGTAATGACACCATGGGATGAGTAGTATCCTTTTTGGGAATTGTGATAGTCAAACATGCAAGGGAAAAATGGAGAAGGAATCCAAGTGGAAGACATAACATCTTTGGAGAGAAAGGTAGAAAGAAAATAATGAGTTCTTGCATAGAAAGAGAGTCAACTATAGTTTGTGAGGAAGACTAGCCAAGAAAACAAGTGTTTACCACCTTGACAGGAACTGTTATCCACAATTTTGGTCATCGTGATGATGTTATGATGATGGAAAATCAAGCTCTTCACTAAGAACACTTTCCTGAGAAAAGTTACATTTGTCTGCTTCCAGAAATCACACTTTTAAGGGAGGTTCGCAGGCTACCTATATATTTTCCTATGAGAATGCCTGATTCTCGCAGGCTGCATTAAGCTGGAGTGCGAGGGGTTCGCACTGTACCTAACTCTCAGGGTGCGAACATCTTCCAAATGAAGGAAAAAGATAAAATCTCAAAACTTCTAGAAGGATGAGTTGGCTTGCGAATGGTTATCTAAGTACTGGCTTTCCTGATATCTTGGGATCATTTCCTATCCAAGTAACCAATCTATCTTCTTCTATATATTGAGGATATTGCTCATGGAAAAGGTTAGAAGCAAACTAGCAAGAGATTGATTGGAGAATTAGTGTAAGATTGTATGAAGCACTGATGCTACAGCAGCAAGAGACACCAGCAAGGTCATCAAAAGTGGTTGATTTTCTTCATGCATGAGCAAATGTGTGTGTCAGAGCTAGGAGCCATCGAAAGGAGACCTACAACATCAAGGCTCAGGTTGTAAGTTTCACTTTCTATCAATTTAATATAGTAATATGTCCCTTTCCCATAAAGATGATGTCACTTTATTACATAACTCCTTGATCATATGTATAGACTAGCTATTGAATATATTGATTTGCTTTCACTTCGATTGGTTTGTACTGTTGTGATCTGAATGGCACAAGAGTGTTGGAGTGAAGCTTGGAACAACAGAGACCCAAGGAAGCGTTCATAAGGTATGTCAATGATCCTTGCCTCTTAGTTCATTCAATAGTCTAGATCTAGGGAAAGAGTATTATTCTGTCCTATTTTGTTCTAGATCCAGGTGGATCTAGGGAGATCGGATTGTGTCCGCACTTACGGATTAATCCTGAAACAAAATTGGTGACTCCACCGGGGATCTATTCCCTTTTTCTTTATGGTTTTTGAATTTTCTGTGGCCATTTGCTCTGTTTGCATTTTTCTCTTGTTTTGTCAGTGTCTGAGTCCTCAAGATATCCTGAGAGACCTTTTGGGTCTATAAGCCAGATTGAATTTTGCTTGCATTTTCAAAAATTTTATTATCTTCAGGAATTCTCGCACTGTGTGTATTTACAGCCTGCGAGAACTAGCCAGGTTCGCATCCTGCATATAGGGTCCAGTGCGAACACCTCGCACCTTGCTATAAGGTTGCCTGCGAGAATCCTATCTTCTCGCACTGTGTTACACTGCTTGCCTGCGAGCAAGATTTTTGAAAATTTTGAATTTGAGTTTTGAATTTTTCAATTGCTCAGATCAGTTGAATTACACCTTTTTGGCTTACTGGATCAGTGATTTACATATCTCTTTCTTTAGTTTGCTTGCTTGAACAGATTTAGGGTTTCAAGGTCTTTCTTGCCTTTTGTAGCTTGACTTTCGTTTCTTAGATCTTATTGGTATTTTCATTCTCTCTGACTTCTGGAGTTGAGTGTGTCTGATTGGCTGAGAACCAGTGATTGGTAGAGAGTTAAGTGTTTGGTGTTTTCTCATTTTCCTGGTGGTTCGCAAGAACATTTTCGTTTGCATTGAGAAGACTTATTGGTTTGCTTTTTGTTTTTACTTTCATTGAAAGAGTTGATTGGGTTGTTATAGTTTGATTCTTTATGATTTGATTTTCTTTTCTCATTAATCAGAGTTCTTCTTGGAAAGTGAACAACAAGTTTTCTTTCAAGATTTTGTTTTTGTCTTTTTGAAAACATTGAAAAATCAAATTTTAGAGTTTATTGAAGTATTTGAAAAAGACACATAGAGATTTCCCTTTGACAAATGATTGTTTGCATTGACATCTGAAAGGAAATTGTGCATTGCATTGTAGTATTGAGTTGATTTGGGAAATTTTCTCTCTCTCTCCCATAAATAGGATTCATGGAATGAAAAGTGTTATTTTTCATTGTTATCCTTGCATTATTTGGGTCAAAGTCGTACAACACGAGTTTCACTTCCGTTACCTTTGAGTAAACAACAACTTTTAAAAACATTGCGTAATCTTAAAATTTATCTAGTAACTCTTTTCTAGGGATCTTTTACACCAACATTTAGCTAGGCTAGTGCTTTGGAGTAGCAAGAGAGATACACTCTCCAAAAGCTCAAAAACACACAATAGCATCTTGAGTTAGGGAGTGTTAAATTCCATTGGCAACATATTGTCCTGGGAAGCCCTTCTAACACAAGGGTCAAGCACTAGGTCGCATTGGTGTTGGCAAAGTTACTAACCCTGCTTTGTTGACATCGGTTTAGAGATTGCACGTATTACGGGGATCACTCCAAGGTATACCCACAATTATGAGTGGAAGCCTTTGAGTTGATTTCGGGCTAGATACCCTACCCTTGCGTGTGGATCGGACTGACGACTGTTCCCCCAGGCTGTACTATTGTTTGTGGTGACCTTAGTGGCCTATCTCTCTAGGTTCTTACCCAAGGTGAATGTGGAGGGGAAAGTCTTCACGGTACCTGGAATTGACGTTGATCAAACTCACTCGGGCTCCTTGGAGGGTATACCCACGATTATGTGTGGGAGCTTGCACCAGGGCGCAAGTCTGTTAAGTAGGTCGTCAACGTAACTTTTCCACCTTAGCCCCGCCCCTTCTCGTCTCGTTGTTGCGACGTTGGATTTCATCACCAACTAGTGGCTTCGATATTAGAAGGTATTGTTTGCTTGGTGATTGCTTCCTAGGTTTTCCTTACTAGCGTGTGTTGTTTGTTTCTCGAAGTTGACCATAGGAATTTTTTTTTTTTCACGGAGCTTGTCACTCATTTACAATTTCTCCCCCACGACGTTCATGTAGAATGCAATCCCCGGAACATCCGAATGTTTCTCAACCCTTGCCTACTAGTACACCTGAGGGCTCTCCTCCTTAGAGTGAAGTCCCAGTTGTTACTTCACAACCAGTGCACTCAGCGACACCTGAGGGTACCCCTAAAGGTTCTCCTCATCAGAGTGAAGTTCAATACTTTTCTACACCACCTCCACAGGTAGAACGCACTGATTCTCTAGAAGATTTTCGAATTACCCATACTATAGAGGACTATCGTCTTCGTCGTGGTGAACGACCTGTTGTACAATCAAATCCTTCTGAAGTAACCATTGTTACATCTTTTGAATCAACCGTTGGGCCTTCTCATGATGTAGTAGGCTGAGATCCTTTTTGGTCGGGTGATTTCCAACGAGTCCTTTTTGCTACTGAGTCACCTCCAGTTTACGAAATCAACCCTCCAGTATCTCCTGAGGCAGAAACTACACCTGTAGCAACCACTTATCAATTTGTTCTCCCTCCTGAGATGGCCCATCTCGCAAATACTACGAGTGTCCAAACCAAGGTTCCTACAGCTACTCTTGCTCCTATCAATACCCAACGAATGGCTGATGTCATTCCGACATTACCTCCTGGTTACCATGCGTTGAATGCTTTGTTGAATGCTTCCAATCCAACACCTCCGCAAACCCCAGCCGGTTCTCCAGGTGGTCCTCCTTTTCCTGGGTATGATGTTCCTCATTTTATTCTGACACTCCCACCTTTTCCTTCTGGTAATCCTAATCCTCGTGGCACTATCCCGATTGTTACAACAAACCCACAGATTCCTGTTGGTGGACAGGGGGGTACGGTTCCTTTTCTTTTTCCCAGACACAACACAGTTACTACGCAACCTATGATTGGCACACACCTTCCAGGTGGAACTATACCTACAGTAGGGGGACCAACCTCACCTTTTGGACAAAATATACCTCCTGAATTGGCCCAGTATTGGAATAAGCTTCTACAGAACTTTCCTCAAAATGCTGGGGGGAAGCCAACCTTATCTGGGGGTAACCAATCCTATTTGGGGTTCGGGTCAGACTACTCAACCCCAGGTCCCTACTCAAACTCAAGGTTACAATCCTTGGGGTTACTATCCTATCCGGCCACCCCCGAATCAGCCAGGGCCTTCCCTTTATGGACAGTCTGCTTACGGTCCTACTGGTTTGCCGACAGGGATTCCACCCCAAAGCCATCAGTACCTGCAAGTAAACCGACAGTTGCCTTTTCTTGCTACCTTGGATTTTCCAGATTTGTCTAGGATCCTAAATGATCCTATTCGTCACTCTCCCCAATGGCCTGCTATTCCTGCTAAGCTTCCATCAGATATTCCGAAGTTCGATGGCAAGGCGGGAGAGGACCCAAATAATCATGTCATGAATTTTCATTTATGGTGTTCGTCCAACTCGCTGATGGATGACTCCATTCGTCTACGTCTTTTTCAACGAACCCTTACTGGTTTGGCTGCGAAGTGGTATATTGAATTGCCACGAGGTTTCTTTTCTGATTTCAACACCTTAACTATGGCTTTGCTCACACATTACCAGTTACCGATCTGTTACGATACTGAGACTGAGATCCTAACTTCTTTCAAACAAACTAAGGGTACTCACATCTTGGATCATATACATGAGTGGAGATGGAGACGACGTCTCATCAAACTGGAACTCCCTGATCAGTTACTGGTAGAATGGTTTACGAAATCTTTCGTGAACGAAATTGGTAAAGACATTGCTATGGGTGGTGTTGTTACAGAGGAGCAGGCTATAAGTCGCGCTCAGTATCTTGATCTCGTTTATTCACAAATGGGAACACTTTACGATTTACTCCCTGAACTACCTCGTCCTAGTACTTCCAGCACTTCAACTGCTCCAACTACCTCGCATGCAGCTGATGGTGTGATTGGTACTGCTCATACCCACTCACATTTCGTTTCAACTACAACCCCTAAATCCACACCTTCTAATGTTCAAAATGCTCCGTCTCCTGCTCCTCTCGCCGGTAAAACTTCTAAGGTGAACGTCGTTCAATCTATGCCGACCGGTAAAAATAAATCAAAGAAAGGGAGAGGCAAGAATAAGGAGAGTAAAAATAATAATCAAAATGAGCAAACTAAAACCCCTCCTGCTAATGATCGGGATAAGCGCAAACCATGCTACCCTTTCCTTATCTGTGGTGACGATCACTACACGAAGGATTTTCCTAGACGTGCCGAAGTTAACAAGTTCCTTCAAGGGACGCCGAAACCCTCTACACCGGCAATCTTGTCCCAACCCTTCCCGTCTCAGCAACAGGCCTCTTTGGTCATCCATGACCAACCATCTACTTCTATGACATCATATGTTTTGATGTGCACTGGTGATTCTAAGAACAATGACGTTGCCATCGCAACTAGAGCCAAAGATTATTCTCCATCTAAGGAGAAGGTTGACGATTTACCTCCTGATTTGGTACAGCCCTCTCTGCCGAATCCACCTACAAACGGTCCTCTTCATCTCGAACAATCGAGCCTTGATACAGTCCTGCGACCCCCGAAAGGTGTCGTTAAGAAATTGGCATTCAATCATCATGCTCGTGTGGCCCAGAACTATAGCATTGTCGAAGATCTGTCCCAAGCACCTTTAGCGATGTCTGCCCTTGAAGTCCTTCAGTCTTGTCCTGCACAATGAAGGGCTCTGTTGAAATCTATAGGTGGAATTGATCCAACAGATAGGAATTTAATAGTCTTTGACTTGGAAGACCATATTCCAAGGTTACCCCCACAGCTTGCGTTTCAGATACAAGTTGTTGTCACCGATAAGAACATCTGCCGAACTGTTGTTGATGAGGGTGCCTCTACGTGTCTAATGTCTTTTACTTGTTGGAAAGCCATTGGCTCTCCTCCGTTAACTGAATCACAAAATACTTTGAAATCCTTCAATGGCTCGGGTTTTAAGCCTTATGGTGTTCTTCCCACGTTGCGCGTTACTCTAGAAGGTAAGACTGTCCAAGTTGAAGTGGAATTTTTCGATGCTCCCCTAGATTATAATATTCTTCTTGGCCGTAGCTGGGTAGATTCTATGCGTGCTGTTGTGTCAACACTTTTCTGTGTGGTCCATTTTCCTCATCAAGGAAAAGTGGTTACGGTTGATCAACTTTCCTTCTTTAATTTCGATACTCGCACTGGCAACGTGTCGTTTATAGCTAAAACCCCACCGGGTTACGAGAATGTTGGAGTCGGTCTTTTAAAAGACTCTTCGTTAATGGGTACTTTTCCCATACCACCACCACCCGATATTCTACGCCCGTCAGTTGCTTCTATTAATATGATCTCCATTTCACCTCATGAGCTTCTGGTGTCTTTCGACCCTTGGATAGTCCCTGATCCAGGAGATCATGCTCGTTTCGGCGACATCATGCCGTTAATTCCGGTCGAGTCTGCTTATCATGCGATTCAATCGGCAGCACCTTCTACACCCTCTCTTGAGGAGTTGTTTCTCGATCCTTTCCGTGTCATCTTTCCTACTGACGAGATGATCATGTCCGTCATGGATGACACACTTTGGGACGATGGGCATCATCGTTCCATACTGTTTCTGGAACAACACACTCTGGAGAACTACCAACGGATTTCGACTCCGTCGACCGTTGTTGTCATAACAATCGTTCCTGGATCTACACGTGATGTGTTTGCGGAAGGGAACGTCAGTAATATTTCTCCCACAATACCCATTGATATTTCAGTTAAACCTGGGATAGTTGAAAATGTTCACATTGGAGCTTCGTGTTCTCCAGAGGAAATTGCCACTTATACTGCTTTGTTCAAGGAATTTCGTGATATCTTTTCCTGGAGTTACGAAGATATGCCAGGTATCGAATCGTCTATTGTTGTGCATGAGATAAAAACATACCCCGGAGCTAAACCAGTCCGGCAGTGCCTCCATCCTATGCATCCACGTAAAGCGGCAGCTATCAAAGTCGAAGTTGAAAAACTTCTCAAAGTCGGTTTTATTTATCCCGTGGCTCTGACAGAATGGGTTTCCAACCCTATACCGATTGATAAGAAAGGTGGTAGTATACGTGTTTGTGTTGATTATCGGGATATTAACAAAGCCTGTCCGAAAGACAACTTTCCAACCCCTTTCGTCGACCAGATCGTCGATGACTGTGCCGGCAGTGAAATATTTTCTCTCATGGATGGATTATCCGGCTATAATCAAATCAACATCGCTCCTGAGGACCAACATAAAACTTCTTTTATTTGTCCTTGGGATACTTTCGCCTATAGAAAACTTCCCTTCGGTCTTAAGAACACAGGTGCTACGTTTCAACGTGCTATGTCTTATGCGTTTCACGATATAAAGCATATCGTTCAACCTTATTTGGACGACTTGCCAGCTCATTCTTTACGCCGAGTCGATCACCCTAATCATCTTCGAGCAATTTTCATTCGTTGTCGGTTCTATCGCATTTGTCTAAACCCTCATAAATGCGT
The DNA here is from genome assembly GCA_009831015.1 of Picea engelmannii. Taxonomy (NCBI): domain Eukaryota; kingdom Viridiplantae; phylum Streptophyta; class Pinopsida; order Pinales; family Pinaceae; genus Picea; species Picea engelmannii. Next base: position 389,398 of record ML778565.1, on the reverse strand, counting down.
CTTTTGCGTAGAGTCCGACCGTCTTCTCGGTTTCATTGTTTCACGTTAGGGGATCCGGGTAGATCCTATTAAGGTTGAGGCGATTCTTAATCTCCCTCCTCCTTCTTCACTGCGCCAGTTACAAAGTTTGCAGAGGAAAGCAAACTTTCTTCGTCGTTTCATCCCTAATTACACCGAAATTACTCGTGGTTTTACGTATCTTCTAAAGAAAGGTTCAGAGTTTGTCTGGGATAAAGTTGCCAACAATGCCTTTGAAGCTTTAAAGTTGTCCCTCACAAAAGCTCCTCTTCTTTTCCCTCCTGATTATAGTCGGGATTACTTTCTTTATCTAGCTGCTTCTGAGTATACTATCGGCATGTTCCTTGTGCAGGAGGATGATTCACACGATGAACATGTTATATATTACTTGAGTCGAAGTCTCACTTCCACTGAAATCAAGTACCAACATGTTGAAAAATTGGCTTTGGCTGCTGTTCAAGAAGTTCAACGTTTCCGCCATTATATTCTCTCCAAGAAAACTACTGTGATTTCACATTGTAACCCCATGCAACATATTTTGACACATCAATTGCTGGGGGGCAAGTACTCCAAGTGGATTGTCATTCTCCAGAAGTTCGACTTGGAATTCGATTGCACCACATCGAAGAAATCCTTAGTTTTTGCTGAGTTGATTTGCGATCTTCCCCACTCTTCCACGGAAAATGTAGCAGTTGATTCATTACCTGACGAATCACTTTTCCTTATTAGTACTGACGATATTTGGTATGGATATATCATTATATATCTCCAAACTCAAACTTTTCGGCCTGCTTTGACTAGTGCCGAACGTCGTTGTGTCTGTTATCAAGCACGTCATTATATTATCCTTGGCGATACTCTTTACTGTCGCGGCATTGACTCTGTCTTTCGACATTGTTTGACTTTTGACGAAGCTGAGAAATCTTTGAATGAATACCATTCAGGAGCATGTGGTGGTCATATGTCTGGGTATGCTACGGCCCAGAAAATCTTGCGTGCAGGATATTTTTTGCCTTCCTTGTTCAATGACTGCATTACTGCTGTTCAGAAGTGTCATGCCTGCCAGACCTACAATCAAAAAATCCGGTCGCATCCTGCTCCCCTTCATCCTGTGGTCTCAGTAGGTCCTTTTGCAAAATGGGGCATTGATTTCATGACATGTCACCCTCACTCGGCCGGGGGGCATGGTTATATTATTGTAGCTGTTGATTATTTTACTAAGTGGGCCGAGGCGATGCCAACATTCGATAATACTGGAAAGACTGCAGCGTTATTTCTTTTCAATCATGTCATCACTCGTTTTGGTGTTCCTCAGGCTATCGTTACCGATCACGGTAGTCATTTTAGGAATTATATGATGTCTGAACTTACGAAAAAGTTGGGCCTTCGTCATGATAGCTCAACACCCTATTATCCACACGCTAATGGCCAGGTCGAATCAATCAATAAGGTTCTTATAACTATGATTCAATGGATGATAGGCATTCATAAAACCAACTGGCACACGATGTTGGTTTCAGCGTTGTGGGAATATCGGACATCTGTTAAATCTGCTACGGGATTTACACCTTTTCGATTAGTTTATGGCATGGAAGCCATTCTGCCAATAGAATGTGAAATACCTTCTCTGAAGCTAGCTGTAGAACTCTTACCCAATACTTCTGCTGAAGAGGAACGTCTGTTGTATCTGATGTGATTAGACGAGACTCACCACGACGCTACTCTTGTAATAGAAGCCCAGAAGAAACGTGTTAAGGCACAGTATGACAAACATGTCAAGCCTCGTGTCTTCTCTGAAGGAGATCTTGTTCTTCTATATGAACAAGATAAAGATGTCTTAGGAGTTGGGAAATTCGAACCAATGTGGCGTGGTCCTTACATTGTTAGCAAAGTTTTGGAAAAAGGAGTGTATGAGCTGGTGGATTATGATGGTGTACCTTTGAGTGAACCCAGGAATGGGTTGTACTTAAAGAAGTACTATGCATAAGTCATTTGTGCACAAGTACTTGTATTTTATGTATCATATTGTGTGTGTGTGTTATTTTAGTTTTCTTTTGATGTTATCTGGTCTCTGCCCTTACGTGACATTTTGTTTGATTGCCAGATGTCGGAGTATTCACTACCTTATATTGGCTTCGTTGATGGTGCTAGCCGTAGTACTTGGAACCTAGCTTCCGCTGCATGGGCAATCTATGCCCCAACAAATGAGCTTATATCTTTACGAGGTGTATGTCTTTGCTGAGCAACCAACAACATCGCAGAGTATAACGCCGCTGTTGAATTACTGGTTGATGCTATCTCTCTCGAAATTCGTCATTTGGTTGTCCGACTTGACTCGTAGCTTGTAGTACTACAGCTAAGTAATGTATATTCTATTCGAAGTCCTACTTTATTAAGGGTATATTTGCGGATTCGCCTCTTGGAACGGTATTTTGATCACCTTGAATATCAACATATTCCTAGATGTCTTAATACATTGACAGATGCTTTAGCTAATTATGTATTGGACAGGCATTTAAATCATTTATAAATCAAACACATTAAAAAGTACACAATGTAAAGTAAACCGGTAGAAGCCGTGTATATATATAATGATCAAAGTTTATTTTTACAAAATGTTTGTCCGAAGACCAAAATATCAAAAATTGAAGCTCATAGATTCTACATAATGACATCACGGATGATGTTCACGATAACACACTAATTTCCTAGCAACTCTGCGAAGCAGTCGACCCATAGATGCAGAAACCCCCACAGTGTGACGCTGATCGCATCGAGGAATCTCTTCCAGAGTCATATCTGGAACGTCTGCCATCAGAACCTCTAAATTCTGCTCCACTGTCAGATAATCCTCGACGTACTGTGGAACTGCTACTACTGCCTCTCCTCGTCGCTAGATAGGAGAACTGCCAACAGGTCTATATGGTCCAACGTCTGTGTTATCAACAAGTATTTGGTGTTAGTCTTCTGGTAAATCTATAAAACAAAAACATTTAAATATGGTTAAAAATTCAAAAACATTTAAAAACTCAAAAAAATTGTGTACTTCTTACCTAGGTCTCCCCACTGTGCATCCTCAGGTAGTGCTAAATCTGGATCTCCTCTGAAATCCAACCCGGCATATGCGTAGTCGTCCACCATCAGCATCTGGTTCTGCAACCAGTCAAAGAAAACATCGTCATATTTGACGATAGGACCTGCCACATGTCGGGCCATGAGCTGACACCACCGCAACATCCTCAGATCTCTGGGACCCAAAACGTTCCACTCGGCCTGTAGACGAAGCACAGGGACCCTCTCTAGGAAGAAGGACACTAACAAAGACCCATATCCAAACTGTTTCAGATTTCCACGCCTGCACTTAGTCAACTGTTTTTTGATATTACATAAAACTGCGTCAGCCCAGTTAAATACCCGGGGCTCAGTACAATCGATGGCGTACTGGAAATAGCTCTGCAAAGCCATATGTGGAGCGGAACTTCCAGCCATCTGAGCAATGGTAAAGAGAATAGTGCGGAGAGTTATATCAGTTACTCCCCAGATTGCCACTTTCCCTTTCTTTCTTTCAGCCTTAGGTACGCAGTACTGGTTGCAATACTCGCTCATTGTTAAACCCCCTGCTCTGCTGCCGGTCAAACTGACATAGGACCCTCGCCTGGATAATCCGGTCAAGAAATAGATGTCCTCAATGTCAATAGTCAATGTATGAGCTCCCACAATGAATACTTGCTGGTCCGGGTCCCACATTCGGACTAGGTACTCCAGTAATCGAACTTGGGCTCTCATGCCCGGGATACGGAAATATTTTAAGAGACCACAATATCTTAGTGCAGCTATGGTGGGAGGATGGTTTTCAGCATTGGCATTGTCCTCCTCGTGCTCTCATTCCTGCCACTCTAACACCATGATTGTGGCTAGTAACTTGCATAAGAAACATGTAAACATGGTTAATGATCTTATTAATGAGATAAATTCTTGCTATTGGCTAAACGTTGCATAATTTTTTGAATTCTGCACTGTTCACAGGTGACCTATTATGTGCAGTGCGAACTTCTCATAGGCTAATTAAGGCCCACCTGCGAGAATGAGTCATTCTCGCAGGTCCTGTATGGGCCACCTGCGAGAATGTCTCCACGCAAAAAGGGTTCAAAAAACCAACTTAAAACTGAACTTTTAACCAATGAAATTGAATTTTTAAACCATGAAAAGATCAGGAATGGAGAACTTACCAAGATGCTACTGACGGCTCGTCAAATGGTCACCCGTAGCTCCTGAAAATCGACACCGAAGGTAGAGGGTAAAATGAGGGTTTTTGAACTCAAATGGTAAAAGTGTGAAATGATATGGTGTATTTTGTTATTGACTCATTTTAATTACTTTTTACCATATCAAATGTGGGTTTTTTATATTTATTTATTATTTAACCCTAATCACTAATGTAGAAATGAGTGACATGACTTGCAGATGAGAAATATGGATGATTATGAACAGAATTTTTACCTGGTGTGGTATGATTTTGATTGTTTGTTATGGTTTTGACATAAAACCTCGAGCACCTTTTGTCCGTTCTTGCGCTTGTGAAAAACATAAGAATGTGACCGAGCGTTGTTTTATCTCTTTTTCGGGCTCGCTGTGGTTACACGAAAAAGGAACCCCCCTGGAGTTCTCTTTAAGCTCTTTTCAGATTCTCTAAACATGAAAAGATTGCCGAGCGATCTTGCTATTTTCACGCTCGCTAAAGTATTTGAAGTTACGCGTCCTTCGAGCGATAGTTTAACCCTTTTTCGGTCTCGTTGGACTATTGTACGAAAAAGGAACTGAGAAAGTTCTCTTTTAAGTGTTTTTCCAAACTCTATAATCTTGAAAAACCTTCGAGTTTACTATCTCTGGACTCGTTAAACAAACATTGACAGACCCGTAATGGGACCGAACCACTCCTTCCAAGGGTTCGTTCAAAATACTCCGAGGGACTCGTCTGAAGCATGAGCTTATATCAACAAGCATATGTGATCCTCTTCAAGCTTGCGTAAAAATAAAGAGGTACTTGCCAGAAATGGTGGGGGAAAATTTGGGAAAGGGATATGTTTCATCGTTATATTGATTGGCAGTAAGTGTCGCTCTTGAACATGACATCCCCTATTCATCATTTGAAGCCGGTTTGGGGAATCCATTTGTCTCTCATTCGATTCGATAACAAGGTCATTTCATGTGTCGTCTTTGAGTCAATGCTGCCAAATCATTGGTCGTGTCGTTCATATGTTCAAGAGAAGTCCGCCCGAAACCTACATTGAGTCGACCATCTGCAGTTATCCGTTCCTTCCGTGTCGGCCTTCCCTGTGTCCAAAGTCCAATTGCCACATACTATGTTTCACTTTCAAACTCAGTTACTCATTTCGTGTCATTGATGGGAGATACATCAAGGCCCTCCTGTGATGAGTCTTATTCCGTCGACTTCAGCACATTATCCGGAATCAAGACTTAGAAATTATTCAGTACCTTGGAGCTTGCATGCCTCAATGGAAAGTTTCCTCGCTTTCGACAGTGGGTTTACATCATTGACCCCTGATCGAAAGATTCTATCGGATGTTTGACATCAACTCATTTATTCACACTCGATGGATTGTACTTTAGTACCTTGGGAGTCATTGACATCAATGGTGATTTCCCTCGCACTTGTTAACGGTTACATCAATGACCGGTAATCAAGTGGTTTCTACCATGTTTGACTTCGACTCATGTAATCACATGGTTAGATTCGTACTTTGGGCGATGAGATTGAAGACCATGGATATTATCTTTGTAATCCAGGTTGCGATGGAGTATGTATAATTTGCGACACATAGATCCACTGTGTATGTTTCATGGCTATGTTGTCTTGATTGAAAATTTGTCGCATAGATCCACAGTGTATTCAGGTGGCTATGCTATATTGTGACGGCGTGGATCCACAGTGTATGATTGGTGGCCATGACCTTTGTTTATAACATCATCAGTCTATGATCTAAGTATGGGAATGCCTACCTCAGCAATTGGTATACATGATATTATGTCGATGTTTGGATGTTTGCAGGTTTCCGATTAGATGTGCTCTTGGTTCTTGACACACACATGCAGCTTACAAAGTCTATCAACTGTCACTAGTTCCACTCTTAGACTTTGGGGGGCATTCTGTTATCCACAATTTTGGTCATCGTGATGATGTTATGATGATGGAAAATCAAGCTCTTCACTAAGAACACTTTCCTAAGAAAAGTTACATTTGTCTACTTCCAGAAATCACACTTTTAAGGGAGGTTCGCAGGCTACCTATATATTTACCTGCGAGAATGCCTGATTCTCGCTGGCTACATTAAGCTAGAGTGCGAGGGGTTCACACTGTACCTAACTCTCAGGGTGCAAACATCTTCCAAATGAAGGAAAAAGATAAAATCTTGAACCTTCTAGAAGGGAATCTTCTAGAAGGATGAGTTGGATTGCGAATGGTTATCTAAGTACTGGCTTTCCTGATATCTTGGGATCATTTCCTATCCAAGTAACCAATATATCTTCTCCTATATATTGAGGAGATTGCTCATGGAAAAGGTTAGAAGCAAACTAGCAAGAGATTGATTGGAGAATTAGTGTAAGATTGTATGAAGGACTGATGCTACAGCAGCAAGAGACACCAGCAAGGTCATCAAAAGTGGTTGATTTTCTTCATGCATGAGAAAATGTGTGTGTCAGAGCTAGGAGCCATCGAAAGGAGACCTACAACATCAAGGCTCAGGTTGTAAGTTTCACTTTCTATCAATTTAATACAGTAATATGTCCCTTTCCCATAAAGATGATGTCACTTTATTACATAACTCCTTGATCATATGTATAGACTAGCTATTGAATATATTGATTTTCTTTCACTTCGATTGGTTTGTACTGTTGTGATTTGAACGGCACAAGAGCGTTGGAGCGAAGCTTGGAACAACAGAGACCCAAGGAAGCGTTCATAAGGTATGTCAATGATCCTTGCCTCTTAGTTCATTCAATAGTCTAGATCTAGGGAAAGAGTATTATTCTGTCCTGTTTTGTTCTAGATCTAGGTGGATCTAAGGAGATCGGTTTGTGTCCGCACTTACGGATTAATCCTGAAACAGGAACAGGAAAACTGAGAAAATTGTTGGAGTTACATCGCTCCAACTGGGACCCTGCTGGGCACACACTGAAGAGCACTAGAGGGGGAGGCTTTTGAGGGGCTGTGTAGTAGAGAAGGAAGTTCTCTCCTTGTGCTATGTGGGGAAGGCATCAGGTACCTAAGAGTTGTTTTCTATTCTTAAGAACTCCATAGATTGTTTCCTGGTAATTAAATTCTTTCTTTGAGTTGAGAGGTTGCCCAAAAAATCTCTGAGAGTATCGATTTCAGTCTTGTGGTATAGCCCAACTAGTGGGTGGCCTATTGTAGGAATACCAAGTGCAACAGATCCTATGGTTGGGTGGAAAATTACTCACCCTCAGTCAATCATTTGGATAGCATATTTTGAACAAACAAGTATCTCAATCTTGCTATGTAAATTCATATGCGTATTTAAATTATGAAAAATTATATGGTATGTACAGAAAAACAAAGTTTATTGGTTTATGAAGAGAAATATGTTAAGAAATGAAATGAATGTGTGTTTTGTTTATCTTGTGTGCAACAATGATCTTCCTTGCTGGTTATTCCTCTTTGAATTGATGCTACAACAATACTATAAATAGATTTTTTTTTAAAGTACAAAGTTTAAAACCTTGTAAAGGAGAACTGTAAATAATGTTTCCTTCCCTTCTTGAAATTAAGACATGAGTTGGATAATCTATGGTATTTTCTATATGGAATTGAAATGGTTTGAGAACATGGTGCATTGGGATGCGTAATCAAAACAAACAACTAATGTTGAACCTAAACCTTGTGTTTTGGTGCACATCCCTTATTCCAACGATACCGCCCTCACTCATAATATAACAATGAAGTAACTATGTGAGTGGTTTCACCTATACCTTCAAGTTTAATTAGTTGTAGAAGTCCTTTGGCATATATTAATTCATAAGCCTATAATTACACCTATAATTACGCCGATAGGTGTATACCTATTGAAAATGGGCACATTTAATGATATTTTAATTATAAATTCTAATCTTATGGCTAGCAATTGAAGATGTTGTCATATTCTTCGTCGTTCTTTTAAATCAATGAATGAGATTAAATGTTCATAACTTCCTATCATTTTTTAATGCATTTGTTAGCATGTTTACTTTTTCACATTTACTTAATCATGTTAAGAAATTACTGCCTGGCCCTCTGGTTGCCACATTTAGATGATTAGAAAACTTGATTCACATTAAAAATTTACTTCAATATTAACCTTTTATCTTTTACAATGTCAGATTTACATTTCTACCACGTTTGGCTATATCTCCCATACAACTACGGACTACAGTTTTCATATTGGCTGGGTGTTTCATTTTCTACATGTGCGTGATAATGAAAGCTATGAATCCTTTTCAATCTTAGTGTCGGCCCAACCATTAGCCTCTGAATCCTAGAATTGGACTGGAGATGAAAACTCTTGGACTATGGAAACTATGAATATTTTCTATCTTGGCATCAGTCGAACGATCAGCCTCTGAATTGAATTCTAGATTTTGTACTCTCGACATAGAAATTGTTAGGAATTGTGAAAAATATTAAATAGATCGAACACCTATTGTGGACAAAAGGACCAAAGGTTGATTTGTTTAGATTTATCCTTGTTATGCAATTTGCTTATTAATCTCCTCATGAAATTTCCATGGACTGACGTTGGGAGTTTCATCTTAACAACTTTTGTGTAACACCTACGGTTCAAGAAGATCAGGATGCATTGGCATCTAAACTATTTATTAAATTAGTTTCTCTTGTTTATTTGAATAGCAGACTCGTGTCCTTCCTCATCAACACAGATGATGAGTACATTACAATTTTCTTATTTTTTAATCCATCTCAGGTTGAAATTGTAGTCCCGCATGAACTCGAAACCCAGTTGAATTTTTTTTATCAGAAAATAAAGAATGAGGAGGGAGATCACATTACAGTTTTCTTATTTTTTAATCCATCTCAGGTTGAAATTGTAGTCCCGCATGAACTCGAAACCCAGTTGAATTTTTTTTATCAGAAAATAAAGAATGAGCAGGGAGATCGAATAAAGAGAGAAGAGATTAAAACAAGAAAGTCCTCTCTCTATCTATTTGTTTTCCTTTATTTATATCTGTCTTTATTTCTTTCTATGTGTTTTTGGTAGTCTTTTGATCAATCTGCAATTGTACTACCTTACACCTATAGTTATAATGAATGGAAGAACTGCACGAGTCTTATCTGTTGGGATTTGGTGACAACAAATTACCAAGAACATATTTGGATCCTATTATTGTGCGTTGGTTACAACCTGTTGGCAGCCATATTAATCTCTATCTTTTTTTTCACAAGCTGCCCACACAGGGTTTTTAAACCCTCATTACTCGTCGCAACTTTTCTCATTAAACGACATCATTATCCTTCGCTTTTTGCGTACTTGCTTTTCATTTTCGTTTTCACAACTGCAAGCATGAAAACCCACAGTTGGAATTCACGTTGATTACATCAAAGGGTTAATGTTCATTTGGTTTATCATGAACCTAATTGTTTACATGGTTATAACTCCTTGACCTCAAACACACCATTGGTTACATATGTATCAAAACACCACCCATTTATGCATTTGACTATTGTTAATATGGTTTTGATTTATAAAATCTTTGACGCAATGATTTGTTTGACATATTGATTTGTTTGATCAAATCATGGATATGCAATTGTTCATTTGACATTTTGATCAAATTTTTGGATATGCATATAATGGTTTTTTTTTTTTAACTGTTATGATTTGTATGTACCATTACACCAACGTGTAATTCCAAGTACAGCCTGATATGTTGTTCTTGCATGGCCTCGATCTACACCACTATCCTCGCACGCGTAGCATTAACGCTCATCCCTAGCATTTCGAGCTGCCTTTGCAATGTGTTGGGGAAGCTCGGGGAAAATGGCTTTGTTTCTATCCTGTAAAACCCTATCGCCGAATACCTTGTTGATTTTGTGCTATTAGCCATGGCTCCTGTAGTGAGAATTGAACCCAACGGTGTCCAGACTTTGTTGTTGTTTGATAATGCCCGAAAAGACTTAGAGAGGAATGGTTGACGGGTCTTTGTTGAGAAGTTCGAGGGTTTTAACCTGGCAGTTGCTCAAGAATTTGTGATAACGTTCGATGGTTGTAGAGACAAAGTTGGAGATGTCCAGCTTGAGTTAAATGAAGATTTCATTAGCTCAGCCACTGGTCTGCCAGTCGTGGAACAAAAATGGTTTAAAAACTCAAAGGTTGACGAAGTTCCTTGGTCACTATTATTTACCTCAAGGAAGATTAATAGCTGCGACAAAGGTATGCCCGTTACAGTTCTAAAACCTAGATGGCATCATTTGTTAGCTATTTTCAAGCGGTTCATTACCTGTGAGGGTAGATACGGTTTGGTTTTCTTATACCACTTGCGGTTGCTCATGAGTTTTATCGATTTTCCCTTAAATATGCCATATTTTCTCCTTCGGAGTTTATACAAAATGGCAAAGCGTTTTAAAAGGGAGAAAGTCGACTCCAGCCTGTTCCACCACTGCTTGATTAAAATTATTATGGTTCATCAGTTGAAGTTAAATGGCGATTGTTGGGACGCCTTCCTGTTAAGGAATGGTTTTGCTAGTACTGAAATAGGACAAGTCAACAAATATGTTGTTACAGAAACCCTCGTTGAGCCTGTCGTTCCCCCTTCTTTGCTCTTTCCCTTTGTGGAACCCTCGACCTACCAGGACACTACCCAACCTGACACTCTACCTGTTTCGTATCCGAAAGATGGTGGTAAGCCTGTTAAAAAGTTTGCAAAGAAAAAGTGTAAAGGTAAAAGTCATATCAATTACAAGGGTAAAAGGGCCGCGCGTTGGGTTTCACGATGTGCCCGAAATAAACCTAAGGAAAATGCAGACCAAAACCCAATTATGTTAAGCGAGGATTCTGATTCTGAAATTGAACGGTTTCTAACTGAAGAGCATCCATATTCATATGGACTTTGCTCGGTTAAACCGTTTGGTTATGTGACGAACCTCCCACCGTGTCTTAAAGACAACCCCGACTTCCCGGGAATCAAAATCGACAGAGAACCTACAAGTCAAATGAAAAGTTCCCCACCTGTTAATACACAGTTTGTTCGGCCGCAGTGCAACGAATGTCAGTCGTGGCTCGACCGGTATTACAGAGACATGCCTTTGCTTCAGTCTCGGATCAAGTCCTTGAAGGACCGGGTGAATGTGCTAACAAAAGAAAATGACAGATTGAAAAATGTAGCTCAAGCTAATGATAAAAGACAAAAAACCACAGGCTCTGTTGTTTTAAGAACATGGAAGCGGCCACTGCCATTGTGAATTCGAAAATTGCTTGATTAAAACGAATCCCTGAATCTGAGGTATGGCATTTTAAAAATAATTTTAAGATGATTTTGTTTTTGTTTTGAATTAGAATACAAGATTTGTTTGCTCAAATTGCATCTATTATGTTTTGATTGATGTGATAAAACATGATTCTTGTTATAATAATAACTAGCTACAGAATCGTGAGATTCTGTAGCTAGTTACTAAAATTCGAATTCTTTGATTTTACAACTAAAATGCAATCTGAAATTGTGTATTCTTGTGTGTTTACAAGTATATACGATTTCTAAAGGTGATTGAATCGCTGGTGGCATCTCTGAACATGCTATTTCTTTACATGGTTTTAGAATAGGCTGTTAGTTTTGATAACAATGGGAATTTGGGAGATTGTATTCCCCACAATTTTTGGAACAAATTTGATGATTTCCACAGGAAATGTTTTGATCCTGTGGCCTTTATAAATGTATTGTTTTGTAAACTAAGACCCATCGCTGCCTGGGAGCAGAAACTATGGATTTTTGATTGACATACTTGAATGAAAGTGGATATTTGCACAACTTTAGCTTCGATATATCATATTTTTGTTCAAGTTTTGCTCATTTTGATTTGTAATCAAATTGTGACTACTTTAGATATCATGATTTATTACAGGTTGATGTGATGGGATTTATATAGTGTCCATGTTTTATGTCTCTCATTTTATATACAACAATTAATCTGTTCACATTTGATGATTAGAAGGTTGATCTTCTTTATTCAATGAGCAATTATATGCAAATTTTCATAGTCAGATTTATCTTAATATGATCATTTGTCAAATTATAAATTGTTGTTGCTACATATCTTACTTGTTCTGTCATTAGCATTCAAAGCATTATTACTTCCCGTTTACGAGAAGCATTTGGAAAATCTGGTGCGGGTTGGCCTCACCAAACAGCAAACATAGATGCTATGCACAGGACGCATAGGAGATGCGATTACAGGTTAGTTTGTTAGTTGCATTTTATTAGTTTAATTAATATAAGAATTTCCTGTAGTCTAAATACATTGTATCAATTGTTATTTTTATTTCTAAACTAGATAGCTGCCATTTCATTTCTTGTTTATAAAAGTTATAAAAAAAATTCAAAAACACTAAACGATAGCTTCACTGTCATAAATCAATTCATATATGATTTTCGCAGATTTCGATCAGAATTTGCATTTTGTGAATATTGTACATATATCAGAGATATAAATATATCGATACACTGTATATTTAATAAGTAGAACTACTATTCTATTAGTTAGTAAACTGTGAATATATTTTAGACTTGTATATAGTTTTCAGCAGCTGTTTTTTCATTTAGTTAGTTTCTTTAGTTTTTGTTTTTTTCACTCTCTTAGGACTTAGATCGGCTAACGGAGCCACTAAACCCGTCAGAGTGGATTAATCCAAATGGCTTGGGTTATTTAGACAACCCCGGACCAGATTCACTCCTCCAGTTGACGAGCGGTTAATTTCGCCCGTCAACACAACCAAATAGACCAAGTTAGAATATGGATAGGGATTGCATTTATTAATCAGTTTCTTGTGTGAATGTATAAATTCATGTAAGCCCGTAGAGGCAAAACGATTGAGTGTGAGAGAGACTGAGTGAGAACTTGCAAATTTGATGTAATCTCCATGATCAGAATAATAAGACAACCGATGCCTATGCTTGGTGGACGTAACCCAACGTTTAGGTGAACCACGTGAAATCCATGTGTTTCTTATCTATGTGATTGTTAATTATCATTGTGAATTGTGTTTTCCACGTTTGCAATTCCAACAAGTGGTATCAGAGCTGGTTAGAGCTAGTTGGAGGAGCTTCAAATTATCAGAGGAGCCGCATAAGTGAGGTGTGTCAATTTCTACATCATCGCGGGTCCCTCCTCTGGAAGGGTGTGACGGCATACTACTCACACTTTACGCATGTTTGAAAACCTGGAATTTTTGCACTCCAGCTGTGTATTACAGTGCGTAAATTTTTAAAGATAGCCACACTCCAAGTGAATCGTGAAGTGCAGACTCGCCACACTCCAATGGTAGCGTGAGGTGTGGAAATGCGGATGATTTTCTTCTTGGAAATTTTAAGGTATGGTTCTTTGGAAAAGTAAAGGTGGAGGAGTTAATTAAAGAAAAAAAAAATAATAATTAAATATTCACGTGGGTGGATAAGTTAAAAAGGTTTATTATGGAGTGAAAAGTTTAAGGTATAAAGGTGAATGCTTATGGAGTAAAACTTTTTATTAAACCTTTTTTATATATTATTAAAAGGTTTTATGGAAAATATATAATTTGTTTATTATTATAAACCTTTTGTGGTTAACCTTTAACCTTATTTATTATTCCTCCACATTTAAAATGATTTTTTATAAGCAATGGGTATTGAAAGATTTTTTGTGCTAATGGCTAAGATGCAGAGTTTGAAGTTTGAAGTTGAAAAGTTCAATGGTAAAAACAACTTTGATCTCTGGAAGCTTAAGATGCGGGATTTACTGGTACAACAAGGGTTGCAAAAAGCATTGGCAGGAAAGTCAAAGAAACCAACAGCCATGACGGAATGGGAATGGGAGGATCTGGATGCGAAATCTCTTAGTACCATTCGTTTATGTCTGGTGGATGAGGTTATGTTTAATATCGTAGGAGAGGATACAACATCAGGCTTATGGAGCAAGTTGGAAAGTCTATATATGACAAAGTCCTTGACGAGAAGAATCTACTTGAAGAGGCAATTGTACAGTTTGCGGATGAAAGAAGGTACAAAAGTTGTTGACCATTTAAATACCTTCAATACCCTTATAGTTCAATTGACTAGTATTGAAGTTAAAATCAAAGATGAATATAAGGCTATTACACTATTGTGTTCATTGCCTGAGTCTTGGGATAATCTAGTCACCTCTATTAGCTTTAGCTCAACAGAAGTTTTAGATTATGACTCTATTGTGGGAGCTTTGTTGGTTGAGGAGATGAGGAGAAAATATAGTAAAGAAACCTTAACTTCAGAGGTGATGTTGATTAGAGGTCAAACTAAAGAGAAGAATCCAAGAAGTTATTCTTGATCTAAGTCAAGACACAGAAAGGATAAATCAAAATGTTGGTACTGTGGCAAAATAGAACATCTCAAGAAAGATTGTTGGAAGAGAAAGGAATCTGAGGAAAACTCTACGAAGGAAGCAAATTTGGCTGTAAAAAATTCAGGTATGACTGATCAAGTTTTATCCGTTTCTAGTCATTTACAATATCAAGAAGAATGGCGGTTAGATTCAGGTGCCTCCCACCACATGTTCTCACATAGAAATTGGTTCACTTCTTACCAATCTGTTGATGAGGGTGTAGTGTTTATGGGAAATGGTATTCCTTGTAAAACTGTTGGGGTTGGCAGTATTAGAATCAGGATGTGATCTAAAAATGAAGAAGACTTGAAATCTTGAAATTATTTGCAAGTAAATTTTATGTGTTAGAAGCAAATGGATCAATTTTTCAACACATTAATTAAAGGATTACTCATGTAAGACGCAAATAAACATCAGCATAATCAATGAACATAAGCACATAAACACAACAATTGATAAAGGAGTTCACCCCTCTCTTGGGCTACATCTCCTGGTCCAGCTTCCAATGGATCATTATTATTAATTGCTCAAATTTCTCAAAAACATGTCTTACAATACACAAATTGACCAACTGACTGCTCCAATGGCTTCAGAGCGTCCAAAAACCCCTAGCTGGGTTTTTTCGGCACCTCAATCGGTCGAAAAACGAAGAAGTTAGGCCTCCTGGAAGTCCCCCCTTCATGATTGTTGTCTCTACATCTACAAAACACACCCTTGTTCCATGAATCTGGCACACACGCAATTTAAAGCATGAAAACCCACCACACGCGCACAACCGCAAAACGGTGCAAACCGTCGAACAATTAGCGGAACTAAAAACCCCAACCACCAAGCCGTTGGGCATATGGGTCCATGTGACCTCGTCCCGCGCATAAAAAGGGCTAACCGTTTCCAACTCCCGCACTAAGGTTGAAGTCCTATGATCATGTGACCACGCGCGTTTTAAAATGGGGCTCCGTCCCATAGGCGAATAATAAAGTAACACTTGGCGGGAATTTTTTTTTTTTTTTTTTTTGGTTACACAACTGTTTTGAACCATATATACAACGCGCGTGCGCACACCATAAAATATAGCCGTAGGTCATATATGAAAAAGCACGCGACTAAGGGCTGGGGCTAAGCCCCGGCCCGGTCGCGGCCCAAACCACACAAACATTCCATTTTAAATACAATCCGGAACATATATATAACAAGGCATAAACGATAGTCCGTTGCTCAGACAAACTTTGTGAAGGCGCTATGCGGTGGGGAGGTCTGGGGGTCGAACCCCACGGACTCCAATATATTTTGACAAAAAAACAACAGCAAATACCGGGGTGCCACGTGGCAGCCCATGACTGGGCCACATGGTACCCAATCACTTGCCCAAACAATGCCATGTGTCGACTTCCAATTCGACCAACTGTCAACCAATAGATGATTGTCATGTCACCTTTGCCACGTCAGCGTACGGTCATACGACCCTGCCACGTTAGCCTGTACGGACTGTACAGTCAGTGTCCCCTTTTTTGCCTGTTTGACATTCCGAACAGATTGCAATATCTCTCGCTCCCGACGTCTGTTTGAGACGAAATGAGTTGCGTTGGGTTCGCAACGACGAGGCCTATGCTCTTGTCCGGTTTGAAGCAATTCCAAGCACTTTGAATTTTTGAGCAAAATTTGATCCCCTGATCACACCTCCCCATTGGGAAGCTTTTGGACCTCCAAAAGACTATTTTCAGTCTATTTGAATATGAGGGTATAGTTCCCTCACCCTTCCAACCTCAATCCACTTGGACTTACTTGGATTCGTCCCTTTAAAACCAACTCGAAGATACTCCACATTTCCTCATTTTGAAGTTCACATTCTCCTGTCAAGGATGATGTCTTCATGCAGGTCTGTAAGATACTCTGGGGAAAAATCATCTATGGAAGGAATCTGAACATGCTCTCATTGAACATCAATCAACGGAGGCTCATTAATTCAAATTCTCAACATTAACAACTGCATACATCTGCATATAAGGAGGCAAATCTAAACGAAAAGCATTGTTACCAATCTTGTCGATAATCTTGAAAGGACCATATCGAATCGATTTCAACTTTTTACCTTCTCCTTTAAGCCTCTCC